>PVKA01016402.1:0-48009 GCA_004027165.1 Ctenomys sociabilis
CCTACTCAGCAATCAATGGGTCGTAGAAGAAATTCAACAAGAAATTCAGCAATATCTACAATTCAATGAAAATTCAAGTACAACTTACCAGAATTTATGGGATGCAATGAAAGCAGTTCTTAGAGGGAAAATAATAGCTATAAACTCACACATTAGGAAAACGGAAAGGGAACAAATTAGCACCTTAATGTTGCACCTCAGACAACTAGAAAAAGAAGAACAAACAAAACCCAGAGCACAAAGACGGGAAGAAATCATAAAGATTAGAGCAGAAATTAACTCAATTGAGATGAAAAAAACAGTTCAAAGAATCCACAAATCATAACAAAGTTTTAACTTTGCAAGGTTTGTTTGCCATGTTCTTTACCATGTTGTTTTAAAATGCAAATGCAGATTCATGGATACTCCGAGGGCCTTGGGCAGTCATTCACGATTACTATCTGGGGTAGAAAAAGGACACCTTAAATTTCAAGCAGCTCCAGCCAAATTTGCTGTGTAACTTTACTGTACATGGCAGAGGCAAATCCTTAGCAGGCTAGAATTGAAGAGATGTACTTGTGTTTCAAGAGGATTCTGTATAATGAAGCCTTGTCTTGCTAAAGAACTGAAAGGAGAGACAACAGCAAGATGAGAAGCCTGTCTGGGTTGAGGAAAAATTGTGGATGTTGTTTGTTAAGGAAAATATATGTACAGTCACCTATTAATTTGGTGAAGCTCAGATTGTTCCTTCTAAAACCTCCAGGAGGAAAATGGTCAAATCAATATGAGATTATGAATCAAATAATAACTTTGAAACATGTTTGTGACATATGCGCTGTATATTACTCTTCTCAGTGCTAAGATGGACATTTTTTTTTGGTCGAATTGGGGATTGAACTCTAAAATGGACTTTTAAACATGTTATAAAAATAATACCATCGTTGTTGGCCTACTGAGTGCTACATATGGCTTTCGATCTCAGGTTTTCCAACTGTACAACTGCTGCTGACAATCTGCAGGAATTCAACTGCTGGGACAGCTATGGTTGATTTAAAAAATAGCAATCCTTTGCTGTTATTTATATCTCAAATTTATTTATGTTCAAATAAAATTGTAATAATTGAACCCACCACAGTTCTACCACTAAAATGTCTTCTCTTTTGGGTATTCCACAACTAAAATATGATTAAGCTAAAAGAAACAAAAATGACCCCAGTTAGTGGACTACAGGTGCTGGGGAGATGGCTCAGGAGAATAATCATTTCCCTTGTAAGCACAAGAGCCTGTGTTCAATGCCCAGTTTGACGAAAAAGAAAAAATGTAGACTACAGCTTATTAGTTGCCCAGGTATTGTATCCTATATGAGATCCAATTGTTCTTGTCTTTTCAAAAAGCTGGTCACTGTGATGATAGACCATCAAACTTCTAAAATACACCTATCCTGCCTGTAAAGCTAGTTTTAGCTCTTCAAGCTGCTAAGTCACTGTGATTTGTCCTCACTTTTTTTGGACTGTTCTGGCTTCCATGCTTTTCTCAGACTGTGTGTCCCTAAGATAGGCCAGTTGGGAAAACTTCCCATCAGCCTCCTGGCTTTACACTGAAGTAGCTTTTGACAGTCCCTTCAGTATAAAGCATTTTCCTCTTGAGCCTGAATTTTTCCCAGAACAAACTAAGACCTGAGAGTGGCTCACAAAAAATTCTGATTTCTGTTTAGATAAACAGGATTTTTTAAAAACAAGTTAGAGGGAAGTCCTCATAGAATTTTACAGTCTATGTGGAACTGGAAATTCTACAGTCCTTTAAATCCCATCCATTGCTATCACTTTAAAGATGTCTCTTATGGATCACCTCACACATCACATTGCAGTAGCAGCTCCTACTCCTTTAAATTGGGAAGGCAAGTTCACATCAGTGCAATTCAAACTGGAAAGTGGTCCCAGCCAATCTGACTTTTTTTTTTTTTTTTTTTTTTTTTTTTTTTTTTTTTTTTTTTTTTTTTTTTTTTTTTTTTTTTTTTTTTTTTTTTTTTTTTTTTTTTTTTTGCAGAACCAGGCATTGAGTCAGGCCCTTGTGCTTGCCAGGCAAGCGCTTATTTTCCTGAGCTACTCTCCAGCCCCAGTCTGCTCGGACGCCACTGCCTTGTGTCTTTGCTTCTACCTTGCTTTATTCTTACTTTCGATTTTTCTTTCTGTCATGACATCATCTTGTTAATGTCTTAAATCTCAAACTGCAACACATATATAAAAGAATTGTATCAGTTACCCAGTCCAACAGGCTTTTTAGTATTTGTTTTTTCTTTTCTTTCTATTTATGTGATTGACTTAATGAAGGCCATTAGTACTTTGTAAAAAAGTTTTGTGAAAATGGAATAATAGAACTTAAAGCTAAATGTATCAAGAAGCTCCTTCACTTTTGCATACATGACAGACTTAAAGTAGGATCTGTAT
Source organism: Ctenomys sociabilis (assembly GCA_004027165.1). Taxonomy (NCBI): domain Eukaryota; kingdom Metazoa; phylum Chordata; class Mammalia; order Rodentia; family Ctenomyidae; genus Ctenomys; species Ctenomys sociabilis. The sequence goes on from PVKA01016402.1 coordinate 2,427, forward strand.
AGCCCAATGTAGAATCAAGTTTAGACATCTCTGGGAAGAGCTATGCAGCACTGATTGAAGCACCCATATTTAAATTTTTTGACTGTTTTCTATTTTTAATATAGGAGGAAGTAACACGACATTTTCTTGGAGATGTTCCAAAGGAATTTACTTGGAGTGATGAATGTAAAATATCATAATCCTACCTAATATGCTACATATAAGTGTGCATTATTGCTCTTAAAAGAGAGGAACACACTCTTATAAGGTGTCTAGCACAGAAGAACTCTCAGGGTTTAACTAGTGTGAGCATGAAAACAAAAGTAAAATTTTACATGGGGGCGGGGGGTGGTTGAAAATACCAGACCAGAGCCAGGCAGCTCACACAGCAATTCTAGAATATTTAAAACAAGTTTTATTCTTATATGCATGTGATAGATACTAACTGGGGGGTTGGGACATGGACATATTGCACCCAGTCACTTCCAGTTGCCCTTCCCTCTAAGGCCTCTGCACACTTCTATTCCTGAGATCCCATCTTCTTCAACCACAAGCCACCTCCTTATTTTTACCATCTGTCTTAGTTACTTTGTCCTTGCTGCTGGGAAAAAAATATACAACACCCAAAACTAAGGAGGGAAGGTTTATTTAGCTCACAGTTAGTGGAGATTTCAGTCCATACTCAGCTGGCTCCAAGGGCAGAGAGCTACAGAGAGTGGCACAGGGCAGAGAGCTATAGCTCATGGTGACAGAAAACAGCAGTTTCCCTTGCTAGCAGGCTCTCTCCTTTCCGTATATTATAATGCAGATTACCCTGGGGTGGGGGTGTAGAGCTCCCACAATGTCCATGCCTTCTTCCACAGGATGAGGATCATCTTTACAGAGCAAGAACCCCAGTTCCCTGCTTAGTTACTTAATTAAACTTCTGAACTTCTCAAGTTCACACAGTATATCAACCACTACACCACCTCTGATTTTTCTCAGTAATTTATTTATATGTTTTGCCACTGACCTAACAAAAACCATGCATTCCAGAACATTTGTGCAAAACACAAATACACAGCTCTTGGAGAAGATAGAGGAACCTTAGGAAGTCACAGGATTGTAAGTAGGTGAGCTGGCAACCAGGAGCAGCCCAGGCCCCTTGGTGTCTAGACAGATAACAAGGAAGCAGAAGGAATCCAGGCTGGTCCTGGAAGCACAGCTGATCAGAGAGTAGAGGGGATTCACCGTCATCGTCATCTGAGTGCTGACTTTGCCCTGCGACAAGGAGTCCTCAGGAAGAGTGTGGGAACAAGTTCACTCTGTGGACAGCACAGTGGAGATAATCCCAGGAGTCTCTCGGGATTGGATGGGAGAGGTCAGGTGCCACCAGGAGGGCTCCTCTCCTGTGCCTCAGGAGAACAAGGAGAAGTGATGCTAGGGCAGGGCCTTGCTGAGAGCCTCCTGCAGCAACTCCAGCATGGTAAGGAATCTCGGAATGGCGTGTTCAAAACCCCGGAGGAAAGTAGATAGTGACCTTCATGACTGTGTCCTAAAAGATTGTAAAAATAAATAAATAATTAATTAATTTAAAAAAATAAAGGCCCAAGGAGATGGCTCAGTGGAATAAGCTCCTCCCTGGCAAGCGCAAGGGCGTAATTTCAATCCCTGGTTCCACAAAAAATAAATAAATAAACAAACAAATGAATAAATAATTGTCTTTCCAATTTGAAGGGGAAATAAAGGCTTGCTCAAGTAAGTAGGAACTAATGAAACTGTTTGCATTTGGGCCTCACGAGGGGGTTGTGAATGATGAAGAGTTCGGCAGTGGGTTTAGAGGAGTGCTGGGTTGGTAAATGAGCAATGAACCGTCACCAGAGGACAGCGTGCAGAAGAAAATAAGAAGAAATAGACCAAGACTGCACCAAGGCCAGAGTGCCCTCTTCTCTACTGGAGTGAAAACTCTGCTCAAGGTTGGGAAAACTATTTTCTTCGTCACAAACTGGCCAGCATCTCTCACACTCGAGTCCGCTGGCCCAGACTTCATTTTGCCTCTGACTTCGCCCTGAGAAAAAGAGTGGCAACTAGATTAACCCAAAAGGGCCACAACCCCATCAATCCTAAGAAACTTTTATAGTAACCATCAAATTACAAATTTTAAGTAACTGATAAATATACTTCTGGGTTTTCAATTTGAATGCATATGCATAAAACACTTCTTGAACATTACAGAGTATTAAATTTATAGGTTTAACTTGCCTTGATCTCTACTCCCTTTTAAAAAATGAAAACACTGATTGGAGCTTACGTAAATGTCTGCTAGAAATTGGTCAAGTTTTTTATCTGAGAATAACAGGGACACTTTAAAATTCAGGTAGTTACAGTCACCTTTGCTATAAAAATTTGTATGCTAAAGAAAATATATTTAAAAACTATAAATTATGACATGTACTTTTGAAATGAAAAGGCTCTGTGTGACAAGAGTCCTGTCCTGCCAAATAGATGAAAAAAGGGAATATGTGTGTGAACAAAAGCTTGTGCAAGGAGCCTATTAAAATATATATAAGGTCACTTGTGAATGTGATAAAACTCCTGTTGTTTCTTTTAAAAATTTCCATGAAGGAAATGGTCATATCTAACTGAGATTAGCAGTATAATAATAGTCTTGAAAACTCATGCGATGTGTGGGCCACAGAGAGCGCTCAGCAGGCTAAGTGTCTGCCTGGCAAGCACAAGGATGGGGGTTGGATCCTCGATTCTGCATAGCCCACCTCCAAGTGTGTGAGCAGGCACTGAAACCAAGCACAGTGGCCCTCGTCTGTGTTGAGGAGGCTGAACCAGGAGAATCACTATGAGTCTGAGCTGCCTAGTGAGAACCTGTACCAACTAAATAAAAAAATTTAAAAAGTAAAAAGAACAAAAAATTTACCTGATGTGTGCACTGACGGACCATGATATGTTACAAATCAAATAATATCATCCCAATTGTCATACTAACATGTTATACACGGCTTTTGATCTCAATTTTTCTTTCTAAGATGGTGTGGCTGCTTTCCATTGGCATTTTACAGGGGTTCGACAATTGACATAAAAATAACAGCTCTTGATTTTAATTTATATTGTGAAATGCTTGGTACTTACATCAAATTATAATAATTAAACCCACAATGAAATGACAAGTGATCAGATGGACTTTGCAGGATACAGACGTTTAAACAAATTAAGAATGACCAACCAAAGAGCTCAGTGTATTAAAGCACCTGCAAGCAGATGCAGGGGCCAGGGGCTCAATCCCTGGGCATGCTCTGCCAGCCTCACTCCTGGAGTGCACTGAGATGGTAGCTGAGGCTGGGCATCATGGTGCGTGCCTGTAATCCTAGTGCTTGGGAGGCTACAAACAGGTCACTAGGAGTCCCATCTAGTAGCGAGACCCTGAACATCCTATAGATCCTTCCCTAAAATGAAAAAATAAATTAAATATTAAAAATTAAGATTTTGGTCCTCAGCCCCAGCTTCAGAAATTCCAGATGTGACCCGCCCATTAGCCTTACTGTTCAGCACTCACAACTTCAGCTCTCCTGATCTAAGAAGCGAACAAACTGACGCTGAGACAAAATTGGACCCTTCTGGTGTGACATGCAGTTCTCAGCCTTCTCAATAGCTGGGGAAATAATTCACACCTGAACAGCCACATCAATCGGGACCAAAAACTGCTCATCCCACATCCCCAAGTCATGCTCCAGTGAGTCAGAGCTCCACACTCCAGCCACTGACTTGCCCGCAGGGTTCTGACTGCTGACTCATGCTGACCGAGGAGTTGTCTGCAGACATCCTGACCTGCAGATGAAGCCTTGTGCAGCTCCGAGGACACTTTGCTCATGGATGTGTACAGCTCAGTCAGAAATAGCAAGTGTCAAGCTGGCTACACTGTTGTCTCCACTGAAGAGGTGCTTCTAGCGGGACCTCTTCCCCACAATTAGTTGGCTCAGCTAATAGGCTCTCATACAAGCCCTTAACTGGACAAAAACAAAATGAACATTTACACAGGTGACAGGTAAGCCTTTGTCATAGTTCATCCCCATAGGGTATTATGTAAACGATATGGCCTTTTGACAGCTGAAGGAAAACAAATCAAAAATAAAAATGAAATCTTGCAAGTTTGCTGTGGAAAAACACCCCAAAGTGGTAATCATCCATGCAAAGGACATGAACAATAAAGAGAGCATGGAATCATTACGGTAGAATCAAGTGGACTCCTCATGAGGCCTGCTGGAAAGCCTTCCTTGGTCAGTCAGCCCCCCAGAGGGCTACCCTGTAGAGACAGCTCACCCAAAGCCCTGCTCTCATCAGTTGGAATGCTGAGGACTCAGCGCATGCTGGAGGTTCACTGAGCACCATTCACTGGAGTATCAGCCTTAGAGAGACTCATATGGTGATTTTCCATCTGGCTTCTGGCCTTTTTTATTGTTAATTTTATTGAGAAACAGATAGCAATGAGACAGTTTTCAAAGACAGTTTCAATAATTAATGCATTGTGTATTGTTGTCTTCTTAGTGGTTATTCATAGTACAAGATGCAGACACATCCTGTCCAAATACTATTAGTACAAATCTTTCTGCTCATTGAATTAAGAGCCAGTAGCTGTATATCTATCCTATTTTGTATATACAGATACAAAGTGATCATTCTTTTGTATTCCCTTTGTTTGTTTAGTTTTTTTTCTTATAGATGGGTATTCCATTGCCATTTAAATATTATAAGTGTGTGAATTCAGCAAAGTAATCCAATATAGTCCAGTAGTCCATGATAGTAGTAGGTTATCCATAGGACTGTCAATGTCCTGCCTTTTGCCTTCTGATAGTCTGGAGATCTGCATGGGGACCTTGGGCTGTGACCCCAGAGAACTAGGAAGTTTCCCCAAAGTTTGCTTTTGTCCTTTTCTACATCTGTGTAGTCACTGGGCTACCTACCTTCCAATGTCTAAAAAAGATAAATAACCAGAATTAGGAAAGTTTTACAGGCCAAAACCAATCAGTACACACAGTGACATGAGTCACATTCCTTAAATGAATCATGCCTTAAATCCATTTTACTTTTTAGCATTCCTGATGTTCTTGCTAGTATTTGCAGGTTGCAAAAGCAATGTCTGGTGAATATGAAGTGTTATCTGTTGTGTTCTCTCATTTTTGTGTTGGAAAGGGGTGTGGAAATTCTTTTCATTGAAAGGAATGGGCAGCAACAAAGAGGACCAGTTCAAAGACACTCCCTATTTCGTTCACATCAGTCCTTTTCCTTTTCCTTTTTTATCTTTGGTGGAACCGGGGATTGAACTCAGACCATTGTGTTTGCCAGGGAAGCACTTATCCCGCTGAGCCATCTCCCCATTCCCTATTTGAGCAGCTGAATTGAAGAAATTGCTAACTTTTCAATGTCTGCTCTACATCATCTTCCCATGCTCTCATATTTGCTTTTCTTAAGGTTGACAGGGATTGAAGACACGTCCTCAATTTCATACGTGGAATCACATTCTTTATTGCTCTTAGGTTTTCAAATGAAAGCCTTTCAGTGTACCTAAGTGAAGAAACATAGCAATCACACATTTACTTAACTACAATAAATGCCTTTTACATTTCTGTTTATCTATTAGGATAGCCTGTCTGATGCACACGTGGCAAAGCCAGTCTCCTCCCAGTAATTTCATCCCATCCCTGCTCTGCAGACTGTGAGGGACAAAACGAAAAAGGATCTTCTTGACTTAGGTACATCTTTTACTTTTATTTATTTTTTTGCAAAACAAAAGTAGTGCTTTGTTTCTGCTTTAGATGCACATTTCCACTTTTTGAATATTTATTTATTTATTTATTTTTTATTGGCAGAACCAGGGATTGAATTTACGCCCTTGTGCTTGCCAGCAAAGCACTTATTCCACTGAGCCACCTCCCTGGCCCCTTCCCTTTTTTAATCAAGGTATTACATTATCCAGTTTGGGCATTTTGCTTTTAATTTTTAAAGAAATATATGTTTTCATTTGTAATGTGATACTATGGTAGATGTCTTGTTTCCTGTGCTGAATGTACATGCAATATTATAGATTATATTTTACAGATATACTTGTATTGAAAATTGAAAAACATTTCTTCAGATTATAAATATTTAGAAGTTTCTAAGACTATTCTAAACTAATATCCAATTGGGATAGGGAGAGAGCTCGGAATTTTAAGTGCCTGTCTGGCAAGCATAAAGGCCTGGGTTTGAAAGAAAAAAGGCCTTAAAGGAGTATCAACCCCATACAATACAGTTTTGTGTAAGAAACTCTATTTCATAGGAGTATGTTACGATTTACCTGTAAAATGTGCCCCATGTTTCCCACGTGCTCAGAGACAGGGCTTCTGGAGCCTGATTCAGTCACGGGGCATGGCATGACAGCAGGGTGTGTGCTTAGGAGCGAGCCCCTTCTCCAAGAGGAGGGTCGCTCTGGCGCAGTGTGAATGTGCGTGTTCTGCACCCAGGTCCTTGCCTCCTCAGGTCTTTCTCTGGCTCCTGGCTGTGTGAGGTGAGCAGTTTTCTCATCCAATGCTCTTCCACATGCCCTTTCCACTTCGCAGCCAACAAGCCACAGACTGAACCATTTGAGATTGTGAGCCAAAACGAAACGTTGCTTTAAATTGTGGGTATTGGTTATGTGTTTCCAGAAATAGTAAAAAAAAAAAAAAAAAAAAAAAAAAAAATCAGGTTAAAAATGTATTCTTAGGTAATGTTCTTTAGGAAAATTGATATATTTCAGTTTAGAAAGCCATACAGTTGGGTCCAGGGAGATAACTCAGTAGAATAAGTACCTCCCTGTCAAGTACAGGATCCTGAATTCAATCCCCAGTACCATCAAGCCAAAAAAAAGAAGAGCAGAAAAAGAAAACCATATACTTATCCTCTTGTCTATCAGAATTCTTAAGATTAGTACTATTGCCTTAGGGTATTATATGGTTTACAAAGTTGTACAATATCTGAAGGACACCATTGGAATCATATTCATCTTGAAACTTCTATGCAATTGATATAATTATGAAATAATTTAACTGTATTTAAAATTATGTACATGGAAGAGAAAAATTATCATCAGGAATGCTGATACCATGCCAGTGCAGTATACTTATCCTACCAGTGTGGACAGCAGGCATATGAAGATCACAAGTTCCATCCTAGCCTGGATATTGTTGAAACTGAGAGAGACCCTGCATCAAAATAAAAAATAAAAAAAAAACTGAGTTACAGGATGTTACAGTACAGGTTCCCTTATGTCTTGAGTCCTCACTGACCTTGAAGGGCTACGACCAGAATGTTGGCTTTCCTTGCTGCCCTTCTTTTTCTCTAAGTTTTGTTCTGCAAACTTAAGTTGTTAACCCTCCAGAAGAGAAGCTTAGTGATATTATTTGCCCTAGAACATAGACTGTTGAGCCTATAACTCAGTTGAGTCCCAAATTTTTGATCAAGGAGATTATGGGGCCACAAAAGAAAGTGATCGATGATGTAGAGTGTGCCTAAGGAGAGACACATGGGAAGAAAACCTGTACAAGGTTTCAGGGTAAATCTTGAGGAGATTTGTCTGACTTTTTCAGATGCAAAAGTTGCATTTATTATTATATAGGTCTTGCTTTATCTTGGTCTTAACTATCCAGCAAAAAAGTATAAAAACAAGTTGTAAAAAGTAAAGCCATATAAATATTTTGAGTTGTAAAAGGCTCAACTTTTATAGCTCAACAACTTCTGACACTGCCAGTCATGTGTACAACCCACTACTATTACACACTACTGGACTATATTGGATTACTCTGCTGAATTCATGCACATACAATATATGAATGGCAATGGAATACATGTCTCTGCCAAAAGTGAACAAAAAAGGGGATATAAATAAAGGACCATTTTGTAGTGGAAAAAACTACACACACACACATATAACACAGATGTACCACTTACTTCCGCTTAGTTCAATGAGAAGAAAGATTTGTACTAATAGTGTTTATACAAGATATCATGTCCCTATCTTGTAATGTGAATAACTTCTGCAAAGACAACAACATGCAATGTATTAATTATGGTAACTCTACTACTAACCTGTTTTGAAGCCATCTCATTGCTACTTCTTTCTCAATAAAATTATTTTTAAAAAATAAAAGTAAAAAAATGAAAAAGGCTCAAGATATGCCCTCCTGTCAAGACCTTGAGTTAAATCACTAGTCAAAATTACATACTTTTATTCTAAATACAATGGCTCTGCTATCCATTTCTAAGCATAGTTAATGCATTAGTGAGTTAAAATCTATATACCATAAAATTTACTGTTTTGACTCTTTTGATGCAGCTACCAAATTCATGATATTGTACATTCAATGAATTTCTCTACATTTAAAATATTTACATCTGTACAAAACCTCACCATGTAATTCCTCTGTCTTTTCAGTCCCTGTATTTCGTATTTTGCTTCTAAATTCTTGGTATTGTATATAAAATGCTCATTAACAATGACATCATTTTCCTGAATAATTCATATTAAAAGTTTTGAAATTCATATCTGACATATAGTGTGTTTTTCTAAAAAAATCCATTTTGTTTTGCTTAACGATAAATTGAGGACCAGGGATATGGATCAGTGACATAATATTTGCCTGACAAGCATGAGGGCTCGAGTTCAATTACTGGTTTAAGAAAAACAACACCAATGATAAATCTACATCTTGAATTTCAAATGTACAATATAGTGCAGTAAGTACCTGACTTGCAAACAAGTTGCCGTTTAGGGAGGATGCTGTTGTCAGGGTTTGTTTGTTAGTCCTACAAAGTGAGCCTTTGACACAAGTGCGGTGTCAAGTGGAAAACACAAGACAGCGTGCAAAGCAAATAAACCAGCTTACTATTGTCCTTACTTTAAAATGGTAAGGGGGGCACATAGACTGCTTTTGTTTTTTTCACGTTTATGAAACTTTATAATGATATATCCCTCTCTATCTGTGAGAGTTTGTAACTCAATTGTTGGTAAGTCAGAGAAATATGGTAGTTATATACACAATGCTTCAAATCAAATTCCTGGAACTTGCAGATTTTTCATAACTGTGTTCCTATCGCTGTTCATGAACAAGTCCTCCATTCTCCCAAATCTCAGCCCTTTGCAACTAGCACCATCCTGTGAGAATCTACCTTCAGGTATATCAACTGATTCATGTAACTGGTTTATCAATATGAAATAATTCATAATTAAGGCTAATTGATTCATACATTAAGGAGAATACATTGCATTGCATGTATAATGCACATTTTAGTTCTCTATTATTCTATTGAGAATAAGAGGATATTTGTTTTGTTTTTCACATCCTAGTTACCTTGAAGTGTGATACAATATACATGAAGTTTGTAATATAATTTTAAGACTATAGTAATACTTTTTTATTTTTTATGTGTTTTCTTTTTTTTATTTTATTTTACTTTTTTGGTGGAATCAGTAATCTAACTCAGGCCCTTGTGCTTGCCAGAGAAGCACTTATTCTATGGAGCCATCTCCCGGCCCTTGTAATAAGTCTTTTAGACAAAATTCAGGAATTTGGTTGCAAGCCTTCAGTTGACTATCATGCAGACTCAGTGAAGCCACACTGTCAGTGACAATTAGCAGGCAACCTCCAGTCATTTGATTAAGCTCTTACGTGCTTTATAGATAATTAACCAATATATTGTTTGACTCTACTCAGGGACAGTCTCAAAAGGTTAAAAAAGAAAATCCATATCTTATCTTCCAAATGCATTGTTAGAAACCACATGGGAAAACCAGGAGAGAGGATTAATTACAAGTGACCCAGGCAAAGCCTGCGGGCATTACCATATATTACCAATAGCTAGACGAATGCTCACAGTTTACAAGGCTTTGCCATCTAAGGTGGGTGACTGATTGTAGCTCAGTGTGTGTGTGTGTGTGTGTGTGTGTGTGTGTGTGTGTGTGTGTGTAATCTCCTATTCCATCTATTCCTAGAAGCAAGTGCTCTCCTTTTGGGTTATATTAATTCTTACATAGTTTCAAATTCTTGGAGAATAGAAATACTTGTAATATGCATATGTATGTTTACAAAATATCTAAATTTCTACATTAGGAATATGTGTCATCATATATATTTGTACAGTGTCCTGTCAAATGCAGGCCAAAAGTGACCTGAGTTGAAGCGTAAATCAAAGGGTCACAGTGCTCCTCAAAGGCAGAATTTAGAACCCTAGTAATTTACTGTTTCATTCTGGCATCTTCCTGTCACTTTTTTATTCTAAGTGATTTTGTGTGTGTATGGGGGTGGATCTTATTAAATGAATTATATCAATGATTAGGTAAATAAATAGATGACCATGATTGATTCTGAATCTTTCAAGTTCTGCCCCATGTCAAGAATTGAAGAGTATTAATGGAGATTTAGGAAGGATTAAAGACCCAGAATTATTGTAATGGTACAATAGTTTCCATTTTGCAAAGGGAACTGAATAAATTTAATATTTAAAAAAGTAAAACACAAAGATACAGTAGTAGAAATTAACCACGAGAAAGCCATCTACCTGGTCCACTGAACTCTAAGGTGACAGGAAGGGTTTTTAGTTTCTCCTTATAGAAAAATAGGCAAATAATTTTTAGCTTTTTAACTGTTTGTTGATTACAAATGTTTGTAACTTTTCTTGTTTATAAACTAAGCCAAACATAAGTAACAAGATTTTTCTCTTAGTAGTTTTATTGAAGCTTTATTCTAATATTGTAATTGTGGTTCAGTGTGTATAGGTGTGTAATTGATAAACATTTTCATAAGTCTAAATTATTAATGGTGGGGTTCAGGGTAAGGTAGAACATCAGGGAGTGGCACCAGAATAAGCGGCATCTGGCATTTGGAGTGAGATAATGGTGATACCTAGTCAGATTTATATTTGGTTTTGTGTAACTTCATTTCTTCATACCTGGCCTACAGAACGTTGCTATTATAATCTTAAATGTGGAGTGTGTCATTTGTATTTCTTTTCTTAGCTTAGCAAACTTTGATTTGTTTTATAATAATGAGATTGGAAATATCAAACTTGCCTTAATGATTTGAAGCCCTTGCATCTTTAGAGATATCTGCATACAATTAAATGCACTGTACATGTATTTCTCTGCATTAAGTACATTCATATTTACATGTTCACTATTAGATGTATAGGAAGATTTTAGATCATTTCTACAATCTGCATAGATCTCAGAATCTCTGTATTTCATGTGTTTATATACTGAGTGACAACTAAAATTCTGCAATATATAAATAAATAAATATATATATATATATGTATGTATATATGGTTTATTAAGTGTATAGTAGGATATATATCCTATAATTCATACCCTATAATGATGATGAACTTCAGGGTAACTTAGTGTTTAAATAAATTTGTGCATGAGAACTTAGGCTTTAGTTCTATTAAAACAGTGATGATAAAGAGAGTAAGTCATCCCAAGCAACAGTATGATTTCCATCCAGTTTTACTCCTGGCACATGGGCAGGTGTCGTGGGATCAGGATTGGGATATGTAGCATGTATTTATCCTGCTCCAACAGTCTTTCATGTGCTTAATGTTTCATACTAAAGAGGTGGAGTTTTGTAGAAGAATGGGCATGTGCATATGTAAAGAAAACCTCTTTAAGGTAAGGCCATCTTACCACTTAAAGAACAGAAAGAAAAAAGGAAAAACATGTACATGACCACAGGGAACTCCTTTCAGGCCACTGGATACACAGAACCACGTACTAATCTATCATTCTTCTCTACAATCTTGAAGAAAATTTTGATTTTGAGTATGAGATTAAGTGAAATACTTTTAGTTAAATTATGTGACCATAAAAATAATTTTGTACACTTATTTCAGGTTCAACACTGACGATGTACACAAGCATACATATTTCTGCCAGCATGCTTCTTTATAAAACAGGCAATTTCCATTGGGATCTTTACAGTCTTTTATTCATTCATCAATGATACATTTTTATTTGTAGTACCTGTAAAAATATGTATTTTAAAGGACTAGATTTTGAAGTAACAGCTGCAAAATTTAAGGAAATTTTATTCATTGATGGACTTTATTATAAAATGTTCATAAGTCATTGGCATATGTTTATGCTGTTTTATTAAATGCAATGAATAAAGACCACAGTGTGATTGCAGGTATGGAAATGAAATCAGAGAATAAAGAACAGTACAATCGTTGCACTTTCAGCTAACATACAGTTTTCACAACACATAAGCTTTAACTTTTTATCATTGGCTGGAATCTGTATCACTTTGTCACTCTGTGTTTATCCATTATTTCAGCATTTTTAAATCTAGAATAATGCTACTCCTTTGGCTAGAGCTCAGTGCTCCATATCAATATAATGTGGTCGATGGCATCTTAACCTCCTTGTACCCATTAGATGCCCAGGGAAACCCACATCTCTTTGGTGAGAATCAAGCTGTCTCTAGATATGGAAAGTGTTTTCGCTCCATCAGACCATCTTTCCTGAGAACAGCTAGAGTACCTGAGTGTCTACGTGTGCATTACCACCTGTAATAGTGTGATAATACCACAGAAACTACACTTGAAAGTTGACATATCTTCATCAATCTAGCTTTGCAGAATTAGTCTCCCATGTGAAAAGTTTGAAAATATAATATTTTTCCACTTTGGCCATCTAGATTATATTTTCTGGCAAATGCGAATGAAGGAGCGCAACTTCACGGTGGTGACCGAATTCATCCTGCTGGGCATCACAGATCGCCCGGAGCTGCAGGCTCCACTGTTTGTCCTGTTCCTCGTCATCTACCTGACCTCGGTGGTGGGCAACCTGGGCATGATCGTCCTCACCCAGCTGCACTCCAGGATGCAAACACCCATGTACTTTTTCCTCAGACACCTGGCTCTCACTGATCTTGGATATTCCACAGCCGTTGGGCCCAAAATGCTGGTAAATTTTGTTGAAGATGAAAATACAATCTCCTATCATTTTTGTGCCACACAGCTGGCTTTCTTTGTTGTGTTCATTGTTAGTGAGCTTTTCATCCTGTCTGCGATGTCCTATGACCGCTATGTGGCCATCTGTAACCCTCTCCTCTACACCGTCATCATGTCCCCAAGAGCGTGCTGGGTGCTAGTGGTGATTCCTTACCTCTACTGCACATTCGTGTCTCTTCTAATTACCATTAAGATTTTCACCTTATCCTTCTGTGGTCACAATGTCATCACTCATTTCTACTGTGACACTGTCCCCTTGTTGTCATTGCTCTGCTCAGATGCTCGTGAAATTGAAATGATAATTCTCATCTTATCCATTTTTAATTTGATTTCCTCTCTTCCTGTTATTCTTGTGTCCTACCTGCTCATCCTCATGGCCATTCTCAGGATAAAGTCCGCAGAGGGCAGGCGCAAGGCCTTCTCCACCTGCGGGTCCCACCTGACTGTGGTCACTGTGTTCTACGGGACGTTGATATTTATGTATGTGCAGCCCAGGGCCAGTCACTCCAGTGACTCCACTGACAAAGTGGCTTCTATATTTTACACTCTGGTCATCCCCATGCTAAATCCATTGATCTACAGCTTGAGGAACAAAGATGTGAAATGTGCACTTCATCAGGCATGGAAACTGATGTGCAAATATTTTTCTATAAAGCCACAAACAATATAAGTCATGTGCTTACTACTTTGCTTTCCTTCAGAGATGGGCTCTATGTATCACCATTACTTGTAATGTTCGGTACTCTTTCAATTTCAAAATATTTTAAATGTACCAATGAAAACAATATTAAAAACTATGCATCTTTGACCTCAGGGTTGCAAATTTGATCACTGGGAGAGAGAGAGAGAGAGAGAGAGAAATTCAATGAATTATTCTAGTGATTAAAATTGTACATTTAAACAATAAAGTCAATGCTGTATGAAAATAAAAAGAGTAGTAGACACAGAAGAAGAGTGAAGGAAAAGGAGAGAGGCTTTTTTTTTGTCTTTGGGGTACTGGGGTTTAATCCTATGGCCTTCACACTAAACTACATCCAGAGAATATATTTATTTATTAATGTATTTATTTAGAGACAGGTTCCTGAAAAGTCCTTAGTTTGTCCAGGTGGAATTTGTTTTGTTCCTCTTACCTCAGTCTCCTGTAGTACAAAAACCTTTGCTTTTCTGTTTTCATCATTGCAATAAACTTTCTAGCCAGGCGTGGTGGTGCAAGCCTATAATCCCAGCACTCGGGAGGCTGAGGCAGGAGGATTGTTGTGAGTTCCAGACCAGCCTGAGCTACAAAGGGAGCTTAAGGCCAGCCTGAACTGCATAGTGAGACTCTGTCTCAAAAAGACAAAAAAAGAAAAGAAAACTTTCCGGTGTCTGTGTATGATTTTGTGTTTGTGTTCTTTTTCTGTGTGTGAGAACATCACTATTTTAGGCTTTATGTGTTATGAAGTCATTGTGTTAGTATCAAAACTGACTGTATTTTTAAGAGATTCACTGTAGCAGTAACGCCACAAAGATTGTATCATATGACCATACGCAAGTTTCCCAAGTAGATGTCTTAGTATGGTAATCTTAGCATACTTTGCATTTTTTAATCAATGACCTATGCTTATGGAGTAGCCCACTAGAGATTTTGTACCTAACAAATGTGCTATTCACAAGCCAAAGGTCCAGCTCACATCTGATGGCGTGTAACTCGGTGTGTGCATGTATGTGAGTGAATACATACTAAAATTTGAGTAAAATAATTATTTGAATAAAACACCATATGTACTCTCTCATCTAATAATATGCATTACTAATGAGCATAGACAGTATTTTTTTAAATTTTGATGGAAATACACAGCAGAGGGCCAGTGAGGCAGCTCGGTGAACTGAGTGCCTCCTTATGCAAGCGCAGGGACCCAGAACCACATGCTACACTGACCCCTCTCTCGGGCATGCTGAGTGGTGACCAGGTCCAGGCACTGGGTGGACGCCTGCAATCTCAGTGCTGGGGAGGCTGAGAACAGGTGGATCAGCAGGAGTCAAACCTGCTTCATGAGACCCTGTACCAACTTAGAAAAGATGCACATCACAGTTTAATTTATTTGTTCATTTATGCAAGAAAATATTACAACTTGCTCCACTTGGCAATGAAATAATTGAAACCTTAATATTATTTGTTGGTGTTTATGAAAATATATAAATTAATGCATTTTAAATTAGTTTTTATTTTCCTAAATTACCATTAGCAATGGTTACTTTTATATGGAAGTTTCTAATACTTTCCTTTGAAAAATAAAAATGTGATTTTTTATTTACCCTAATATACTAGCTTTAAAATAAATTTTCAGAATTTCAGTAGATATCAAATATTCAGCACAAAGAAAATGAAATATGCTTATATATATTAAATACCATATTTATTTGATTTTAGAAGTCAGTATCCATTTTAAATTTATATGCTGTACTTAGAAGTTTTGAACTCATTCCTGTGTATAGTCTTTGAAAACTCTGTACATGAACATAGATGATAAAATTGGAAAGGTATTTGGAGTCAGTGGAATGTAATACTTTAAACAGAGTTTCATCATCTTCTATAAAATTTAGAAGAAGAGAAATTAGATAAAAAATAGAGGACACTGTGAACATCCTCGACAGCCAATCTATAGATGAGCTTAGGATCTCATGCAGTAGTACGTTTAATCACTTCAGTTGACACTAAGAAATTAATGCAAATGCATTCCATGAGTACAGAGGATCATAAACATTGGAATTTTTATAAAAATAGCATTAACCCAATCCCAGAACCGATGCCAGGCAAATAGATTCCCGAACTGTAATCACTGCTTAAAATAAAATAAATAATCAATATCTAAAAATTTTTGAAGAACTCTAAACAGGAGATTTGATTTCAATATTTTTGAAAAGTATTCTACAGCAAGACAGTTAAGACTATGAAAATTTTAAACAAAATATAAACTGATGAATCAAGCAATACACAAAAACTGAAAGATGTCATGTTAGTTTTAAGCAAGGAATTTATGTTTGAATTGATATTTTAGGATTAAAGGGAAACTAAACTGAAAAAAGTATTCTAATAGAAGTAAAAAACATTGTTTCAAAATACATTAATTGAGGCTGGCCAGACAGCTCAGTGTATTAAAGCACCTGTGTAGGCAGACTCAGGGACCAGAGTTCAATCCCCGGCAAGCTGTGCCTGCTCCGTCCCCAGGGCACGCTGAGATGGAAATTGAGACTGAGTGTGGTGGCCCATGACTGTAATCCCAGCACTTGTGAGACTGAAAATAGGAGGATCACTACAAGTCCAGTCTGTGTAGTGAGATCCTGTAGACCCTGTGCTAAGTACATTTTAAAAATACGTTAATTACAAATATTGTGGCCAAACTAATATTAAAATACAACTCATCTAGAGTGCATAGCATGGATGTTTTTCCCTTTTACCTTTGGAACACAATACTTTTATTAGCCCCAAGGGTTTCTGAGTGCAATCCAACTATGAACAACATAGTTTTATGTCAGGAAACACGAGCATATAATCTATGTGTCTATCATCTTCACTCTGCATCCTGGTGAAATTCTGCACACAGTACCCAGTAGCATCGGCCCCTTTTATTTATCCTTCTGCAGATGCAGTGAAAGCCGTGCAATCTTCTGCTGTGGAGGGCACCATAGTCCGGAAGCCTTCATTTTTATTGCTTTTATGGATATAAGTTACACTTCCTGTAGAATTGCTGCATCATGACTTCCTGCCATGTATTCCTTTGGTTAGACTTCCTGTCACGTGCTCCTTTAGTTGATCACCTGAGTATTGTTAGCCTATAGCATTACCCTGATATACCTACGTCATTAGTGACGTTGGCTTCCCTTCCCTCTGCTATATAAGCTGTATCGCTTCCCTGAATAAATGAGACTTGATCAGAATCCTGTCTTGTCTCCATTTCTCGCGCACCTGTTCTTTGTCTCCTTCAGTCCCCTCTCCTCCCCTAGGTGACCTGCGTTGACTGACTTGCTGGACGGGACATTCTGCGACATCCTTTCTCTCCTCTTACCTTCTTGGTCTGATGTGTACATGCCAGATTCCCTTCTTATACTTGTCTAGCTGATCTTCTTCCTATCCTGGACTTCACTATGTCAGCTATTCCCAGGATATTTCCTGCTGGATGAAAACAGAAAGTATAGGGAGCAGCAGAACTTGGGTATCAGTCCTAGGGGGAGGGCCGGGGAGGGCCACGGGGCTTAACCAGCCAAGGTACTCCAGTCTTGAGATAAGCATCCTGACTGGACAACTTCAGCCAGTAGTCCTTCGGCAACCTTTTGGCTCATGATTCAAACTTTGCAAAAGTATAAAAAAAATCCTGTTATGGTTTGTGTCTAGTTGTCCCCCCAAAGCCTCTTTCCCCTCATGGGGCACACTTCTAGCATTTGTGGTTAACTCATAATCCACTGGGATTATGCATGTGAGTCCTACACCCAGCCTGGGGCAGATGGCCTGAGTGCGACCTGAGGGAGACGGACTTGCTGCCTGATGCATTGCTGCTGCTCCTCCTCCCGTTTGTGTTCTCCTCTTCGTCACCACCATGAAAGGCTGCTCTCTGCCATGAGCTGCTCTGCCTTGGAACAAAACCTCCAGTAACTGAGAGCTAAATAAACCTTTCCTTCCTCCATTTTGGGTGTCAGGTATTTGTTGCAGCAGTGAGAGAAGAGTAACTGACACAGAATTTGGTGCCAGAGAAGTGGAGTAATTCCTGTGGCTAAACCTGACCACGTAGATTATGAGCTTTTGGTAATGGCTCATGGGAAGAGATAGGAAAGGTTTGGAGATGTGACCTACAAGGGAAGCACTGCAACAGCTTCAACTGTTTTGTATGGG
The DNA here is from genome assembly GCA_004027165.1 of Ctenomys sociabilis. Lineage (NCBI taxonomy): Eukaryota > Metazoa > Chordata > Mammalia > Rodentia > Ctenomyidae > Ctenomys > Ctenomys sociabilis. Next base: position 20,287 of record PVKA01016402.1, read on the forward strand.
ATTCTTGTCAGAACTCAGAAGACCAGAGTGCTGAGAGAAAGCCTGCCTGTAAAGACCAGGCTAGGGAGGTTTCTGCTGGGAAGAAGGACTGCATTAGTTGCTGGACTCCATATGATTTGTGTTACAGCATGGAACAAAGCTTGTCTCAATGTACTTGTATTTAAAGACTGCCTGGGACTGAGATTAAATATGGAGGACGGATTAATCTTTCAAAAGAAATTTCAAAACAGCAGATGTTGAAAAAGTGACACAGCTGTTGTCGGGGCCTTTTAGCTAGATTTATGTTGAGAATCAAGAGCAAAGAGCCCAGCAGAAACGTGAATTTTGGCAGAAAGGAAGCTCCAATAATGTTGTGGAGTGCAAAGATAGAGCTGAGAGGATTTCTACTACTGAGAAGGAACAAGAGAATAGAAAGGGTGGCCTGAGCGCCTCCCAGACGGTCTCTACCCTTCGCAGCCTCAGAATTGCAAGGGCGAGGGACTTTGCCTCGAGAGGAAAGCCACAGAGCACCACGTTTCTGAAAGGTAATGGCGGCCACACCAGGTTCCAGAATGGCACTGGCATAGAGAATTTCTTCCCAGAATCAGAGTCAAAGTGTTCATCAATCCAGGCATTTGACCCCTACAGCCAAGAGAAGGAAATGTGGCTACTGCTCCAGCTAGCAGCAGACTTTGGCATCATCTGCGTGGCACTGGTTTTGGGTGCATGCAGAATGCAGAAATTCTGAGGTTAGGAAGGCTTCCAGCTAGATTTCAGAAGAAGGCCTGGGAGACCAGGCAGGGTGCTCATGAGAGGCCAATGTGTAAAGCTGTGAGTGAAGAGCATATTCAGTGGGAACCCTGGAGGTTTGGAAAAGCCAGGAACATGGGTCATAAAAACTGCTGGGAGGGAGCAAAGCCAACTTAACAGAGAAGCAAGGGGAGCTACCACCATGAATGCCATCGGGGCAGAGCCACAGGTTTGCTACAGATTGCTTCAGAGGTTCCACTTGCAACTACAGGACTTAAGGTTGGCTCTTCTGGATTTTGGACTTGCTTTGGTCCCAATGCTTGGTGTCCTGCTGTGTGTACCTTTTGGAATGCTAATGTTTGTTCTGTGCCACTGAATGTTGGAAGTGTTTAACTTTTCTACAGGGGCTCACAGCTAGGAGTTTTCCTTAGATCATCAAGAAGGCTTGAGACTTGGACTTTTCAGCGATGCTGAAATTGTTGGAACTTTGGAAACTCTTAGAGATGGACTAAAATGGCTTTTGCACAATGGGATGTGCATGAGAGTTTGGGGTCCAGGGAATGTTATGGTTTGTGTCTAGTTGTCAGCTCCAAAGCCTCATGCCCCTCATGGGGCACACTTCTAGACTTTGTGACTAATTCATGTTCCTCTGGGATTATGCGTGTGAGTCCTGCACCCAGCCTGGGGCAGATGGCCTGAGTGCTACCTGAGGGAGCCAGACTTGCTGGCTGTTGTCACTGTTCCTGCTCCTCCTCCCATTTGCATTCTGCTCTTTGCCACAATCATGAAAGGCTGCCCTCTTCCATGAGCTGCTGCGCCTTGGAGCCAGCTGAGTGTGGACTGAAACCTCCAGTAACTGTGAGCTAAGTAAAGCTTTTGTTCCTTCATTTTGCTGTTGGGTTTTTGTACCAGCAACGGAAGAGTAACTAAGACACATACCTACTTCTGTTGATTAGTTCTTCTCCTCCCATCAGGAGAGAGCACCTCCACCTGACCTCACTCTTTTATCTTGTATATATGTTCCTCATCCTGGCACTGTTCTTCCTGGGACTACTGACGAATATGCAGGTTGAGACAAGGAAGTGTTTTCTACATAGATCTCTCACTCATCTGGGTGTTGTTTTGCAGAAGTACTGCTCTTCCCCTGCATGTGAGACCATGTTCCAGGCATGCCTTGCCTCACGATACAGTAATGTTATGGTTTGTATCTAGTTGTCCCCCCAAAGCCTCATGCAGTCATGGGGTGGGGACTTCCAGAGTTGAGATTAACTCATGATCCACTGGAATTATGGATGTAAGTACTGTTGGGATTATGGGTGTATTTGCCTCAGTCTGAGGCAGATTCCTAAATGTAATAAAAGAAGACAGACTCTCTCTCTCTGTTGCCATTTTGTTCTTGCTACTTCTCCATTTGGTCCCTTGCTCTTTGCTGCCTCCATGAACTGATGCTGTCTGCCTTGTGCCCCTTTGCCTAGGAGTCAGCTGATAATGGGCTGAAACCTCCAGTGACCATGAGCTAAATAAACATTTCCTTCCTTCATTTTGGGCATCAGCTATTTGTCCCAGCAACAAGAGAAGAGTAACTGAGATAAATAGTGTTTATATTTTATAGGTAACTGATTCTCATTCTGAATTATGCCACATATAGTGTGGATAGCAAAATATAAAAGAGGAAGTGGAAAAGAATTTGAATAAAAATTGATTTATCAATTAAGGCATTATGTTTATCAATTTAGCATATATGATGAAAAATCCTTATTTAAAATTCACTCTTTGTGAATGTTTTATTTTATTGTATTTATGGTATAATTTTTAATTCTCTGAGACAGCCTCTCCCTTTGAAATTCTGGTTGGTCTTGAGCTCATTATGAATTCCAGGCTGGCCTCAAACTCATGGAAATCCTTGTCTCAGCTTCCCTAGTGCTGGGATTACAGGAATGTACCGTCATGTCTAAGTGTGGACAATTTAAAGAAAAACAATATGAAACTTCCCTGTGTTGTTTCAAGTGTAGAAATAACTATATCATCGATTTCCTTTCTGCATCAAACACACTAATAATATCCTTAACTTATAAAAATTAATGTTGATTCTAAATGAAATACACAAAGTACACACACACGGACATGTATTTATGCAATATACAATATACTATAAACTTCTCTTTAATATAAATAGTATTCTCTTGCCTCCTGTGTTTAAAATCGTAATTCATTTCACATCTATATCTGACTGACTTCATCAAACAAAGTGAAATTGTCCAAACATTTCTTCCATGAGGCTAGACCATTTGCTGAAGAAAAAAGAATTCACAGATAGAGATCCTGATCATAGTATACAAATATTGAAGAGGATGAGGAGGAAAGGGTGCTGTACATTGCACTCTCCACAGCTGGAAAGATTGGGAAGAAGAATGCGCTCTCAACTTGTGAGAAGAGAATGGAGTACAAGCCCTAAATCGAACTCCAGGTCTCCGCCCTACGTGACTCCCATTGGTGGGTAGAGACCAACCCTGTGTGAAGCTCTGTACCTGCAGGCTGAGTCACTAGAGCAGGGTTACTGAGGCCCCACAGGGATGCCCGGCCTCAGGCTGCAGGGCCGGAAGTGAGCTCTACTAGGGAGAGCAGGGTGTGAACAGGGAAACCAGCACAAAAGCCTGGCCTAACGCTCAGCACGCCTGCAGTGACGTCCAGCCTGAGGAAGAAAGTCAGGAACCCTGGGCCCACCATGAGCCCTGAGACAAAGCCCCCAGCAGCCCTAACATCAGCAGAGACCTGCACGGGGGGACAGTCTCAAATTTTGCCTGCATTATTGCCAGGCGAGGAGTGGGGTGAGGACGTCCTCACCTGAGACTGTCTTAAGCTGAGCTTCAGTTGTGCCCAGCTTGGCCCAAGCCCTGTTTTCCATGGTACTGTTCCTGCCTCTTTTCCTCCCCACAGGGGCCACAGCCATTTCCAGAACTGTTTAAAGACAATGGTTATAAAGCTGCTCAGAAAAACAATAATTTGGGCCTGGGAGATAGCTCAGTAGAATAAGTGCTTGCCTGGCAAGTGCAAGGGCCTGAGTTCAATCCTCAGCTCCACAAAAAAAAATAAAATAAAATAAAATAAAATAAAAAATAAAATAAATAAATAAATAAATAAATAAATAATAAGCTGCTTGGACACCGCTCAGAGAATTGGGCCCCAGGGACAGATTCTCATGCTTTCACCTTTAACACAGCACTTGCAAGGGCAACAGGGACAGTGCCATCGTCCTGGCAAAGTGACAAGGGCAGCTTTAGCCAACAATGCACAGAACTCGGGCACAGAGCACGGTGCAGAACTTCGTTTTCTCGGCTAGGGGAAGTTACTTAGCATGGGACTTTGTCCTGAAACTCGGTACAGGGCAGCTGGTGATCTTCAAAGGCCCTGTGCCCAGACCTTCATGGTGGTGGCCGCAGGAGCCTCCCTGTCCTAGAAGAGGCACAGTGCCGCTGCGATGGATCCACCAGCCTCAGCCTCACACGTGGCCAGCTACAGGATCCAAGGCCTTGAGGAGATCTGAGCAATGAGCAGCCCACAGCAGTGTGAGCCGTCCTGTAGCAAAGCTGGCCTTTTTCCCTCATAAGTTTATTGAGGAACAAACAGCAATGAGACACTTTCAAGGCAAATTAGTAAGATAGTTTCAATAATTAATACATTGCATATTGTTTTCTTAGTGGTTAATCGTTGTACAAGAAGCAGACATTATATTCTATTTACAAACACTATTGGAGCAGATCCCTCTCTTCCCTGAATTAAGAGAAAGTAGCTGTATATCTATCTTAACTATTTTGAATATACAGATGCCAAATGATCCTTCATTTGTACCCCCTTTTATGTTTAGTTTTGTTAATGAAATATGTGTGAGTTCAGCAAAATATTTCCCAATAGTCCAGTAGTCCATAATACTGTTGGGTTTTCCATATGTCTGGCAGTGTCAGAAGTTGTTGACTTGAGTCTTTTGCAGCTCAGCAAAATAATATGGTTTTACTTCTGTTTAATACTTTTCTGCTGGATGGTTAAGATCAAGATAAAGCAAGACCTATGTAACAAGAACTATAGCTTCTGTATCTAATTAAGTTCAGTGAAATCCCCTCAGGATTTACCCTGAGATCCTGTACAGTGGTTATTGCAGTTACCACAGTTACCGCAGCTTTAGTCTTGATAGGCTGCAGGCGACAGGTGGGACACAGCACTGGGACAGAATTGCGCTCTCATCGCCCTCTAGCGGTGAAATATCGACAAAACACCAGCAGTAGTCTTCAGACACGGACTCACGGTTCCACCTAGTGCTTTGACCTAGAAAATATCTGAAGGATCAAAAAAGGAAGGCAGTGCTTAGATCTTCTGGAAAGGCGAGCAAAAGCTAGGTCACAGTGAGTGAAATAAAAGGTCAGCCATTCAATAACCTAGTTGTTCCACAGGTCAATAGAAATCAAAAGTTTGAAGCAGTGGTGCCCTGTGTAACAAAGTTTTCCCACATTGACCAAAAGTTATCTGTATGGGAGAAATTGCAAAGAAGAATTATAAAGAGAGCTGCTTCAAATTGCTCAATATCTTCAAAAGACACAATGAAATAATTCAGTACACTATCAAAAACTTAACAGGAGCAAATATCTTTGAGTTAAAAATGCACTAAGTGAAATTAAACTTGGGATTCACTAAATTAATACTAGGACATACCAAACGGCAGAATTAATGAGCTTAAAGATGTGTTATTTTAGGACATCAGCTGGAGGAGAAAAAGAATAAAGATAACAAAGTATAAAGAAATATTTCAAAGATATAGGCATTAAATTACGCTATTTCAAAATAGACTGCAATGCAACAACAATTAAATTAGCATCCTTTTGCATAAACACAAGTACATGGTCCAGTGGGCACCAGCAGAGGATCTAGGTGCTAAACAGGGCAATTGATGCTCTTTGTACAAAGTAGCAGAAATGGTCGACCTCAGTGTAGCTGAACAGATGTCCTAGTTCACAATCTGTAATGAAATCACTAAACTGAATAGCTCCAAAACATTAACTCGATTAAAAATCAGCAGCAGATCTCAAAAAAAGAAAATTGCAGTACTACTACCTATGGTGCAATCAGGAAAATTATAGTATTGTGTAAATAAGGTGCACTGTGCAAAAGAGCATTGAGACCCTATAAACAAGATGAACAGCACTTTACAAAACAAAAAACATGAATTTTTAAAAAATGTATTTAGTTCTACAGGGTCTTACTACACAATTTGAACTTGTAGTGATCCTCCTGTTTTCTGCATCCCAAGTACTGGGATTACAGGCAGGTGTCACCAGGCACAGTCTCATTCGCCACGTTAGTGTGCCCTCGGGGTGGCATGCCAGGGATCAACCCTGGTCCCTGCACCTGCCTAAGTAGGCACTTTAATCCTAAGTTAGAGTTACACTTCGTAACTTAGAAGAGCACACATTCCTGCAAGTATCAAAGGTCATTAAAGACATAGGTTTTGGAAGGCAGCTATGCTCACCACTATACCACCAACGCAGACAAAGACATAGGTTTAGAAGGAGAAATATCTCTATGTAAAATAAACTCATCATCCATGATCATCAGATAAATACAGGTTTAAAACATCTTTTTCAGAGTTTTGAGTTTTATTGTCACTCCACTCAAGCCTTGGCAGCAAACCTGCGCAGAAGGTATAGCTGCTCCTTCCACTGCTGCTTCTTGGTTTTCAGCTTTTCTTCATGCTTATTGAGCCTGTGGTGCGTGGCTTGTGTCTTCTTGGGCTGCAGGTCCAGGAGGTTGTACTTCTTGCCCTTGTAATATTTCCTGATGTTTTCTTGGGCTGGTTGATTGCAGTATTATACTGTAACTATGTACAGTAACAGTCATAAAATAAAAATTAAATGGAACATTTCAATTAGGACTAGAAGCATGCTCACGACCACACAGCAGCATGATTGGCCTTATTCCAGAGCACTTGGCCTGTTGATTACAAAGCAGATCATTATGCTGCTACTTTGGGGATAGTGGAGGCCTGTTCCCCAAGGAATATCTGTTGGCTTCAACAACAGGGAAATGACTGGATAAAAACAATGCCACAGAGACATCTCAGTGGTGTGCAAACACTGGTATTTGCTGCTCCTTAGGTAAGAGAAATTTTCAGATAATTTGAAACATATTATTGGAGCTAGACCCTAAAATTTCAGGAATATCTATTTTATTTTTAGGAAATACATTGCTCCTGAAAGCCAAGCATTCAGCATTGCTCGAGGGTTCCAAGTGGGAAATATATGTGCTCACTGGGAGCTAATTAATCCAGAGTTTTACACAAGAATTAAAAAAAAAAAAACTTCTTTAAACTGGAAAGCAATTAATAGTTGTATGAACAAGTCATTGAGCTATTTATAGAGAGTATTCTTTAACCTAGTGATTAAATGAAGGTAGTTTCTTTCCTTATTTCTGGTACCAGGAATCAAACTCAGGACCTTGCCCTTGCCAGGCAGGCTCTTGTGCCACTGAGCTACATCACTGACCCAAAGAGAGTTTAAACTAAGAAGAAATCACAGTCTGTCGATACAGGGTGAGGAAACATTTTATGCATTCACCTGTCTGTAATCTTATATTTTTATACTATATGGAAATCTATCAGTTCTTCAAAATTTCCATCAGTGATATCATGTAGTATTTATGTAATATTACTATTTTTCTCATATTTTCCAGGTTTAGTTGTTTCAAAATATCCACACACCTCAAGCGTTTTGCTTGCTTTGATTTCCCAGGATGCATGGATTACCCAGTAGGGCCATGAAGCAATTCTGCCTGTAAGTCAGGCGAGAAGTGTGAAACCTGTGGTGCCTTATAAGGACGACTAAGGGCTGAGTCTTGATTCTGCCACTGTCACCAGTGAAGCTTCGGTAAGTGTGGACTAGCACTGACATGCACACGTGGCCACTCGTGCCACAGGCTCTCAGCAAGAGGCTGCCCTTGATTCTCTTGCCATTTGCAAGTTTAGGGTCCCACCATGCAACTCAAGATATTTAGCATTACCAATCTTCTTTTTGTTTGGAATTGCAGTAGTAGGTTTACATTTATTTAAAAAAAAAGATCCTAAGAAAAAAATAAAAAAGTGATCGTACCTTTACTCAATGTTCAAATATCACAGTTATTTCTCTGTAAAGTCTAAACCCCTTAGACACATATCAGCATTAACTCTTTGATACCTTTGTCACTTTTCTTTTGAGCCAATAGCAGAAATAACCCACAGAGAATTTAGCTAAATTATTTTATTTACTCAAAGCAAGCGGAAGCCTTCTGCCGTGTAAAAAGGAGAAGTATGGAAAATAGTGAGAATATTTTTTAAAAACTCATAAATGTAGAGACCAGTTTACTGCCTCATGAATATTTCAGTCATATAAACTGTTAGCAGAAGAAAAAATAATTCAAAATAGTCTCTATTGCATTTAAGTTGTATTGAGATTTTTGTAGAGCCAATAAATTAAGCTGATGTGATAGTTTAGTTTTTGAAAGATTGAATTTTATAACATATTTCCCTGCAACATTAAGGGCCATCCTGAAATATAAATAATGATTACAGTCTAGATTTGAAAGGTTAAATCACGATGAGCAACTCAGGACAGATTTGTGATTCTCTTTTAACGTCACTTCCTTGGTGTAATATAAATTTAATATTGGAACAGCATGAGTATTGTTCATAGTTGCTTTGTGTTTGAAAGTTGTTTAATGTGAAAAAAACTAATAAAATTCAAGGAAACACTAACCTGCCAATCAGTGAAATTGAAGACACAGCACTATTTTATAAAGTGTGGGTACCCACATTTTGGCCTTAATGATAGAGTGGTTGACATGAGCATTCTCTCAGTCCTATTTGGGTCTTTCCTGGGAAGTTATACCCTGTTTCCATGCACACTCATACGTGTATGTTAATTGAAATACTTAGGTGTTTTTGGTTCCTGTTGCTTATGGTTATAGTGAGATTCACTCTCTCCTAGTAACATAATCTACCGTTTATGAGCATCTTCAATTTTGTCCTGTGACGTGGCAGCATGAAGAATTTCACTGGAGTCACCACATTTGTGCTGAGAGGGTTCACCGACAGCCCTGAGCTGCAGCTCATCCTCTTCTTCCTCTTTCTAGCAGTTTACCTTTTTACTCTCCTGGGAAATTTAGGCCTGATTGTGCTGGTCATTGGGGACGCCCGGCTGCACAACCCGATGTACTATTTCCTGGGTGTCTTGTCTTCCGTGGACGCCTGCTATTCCTCCACTATTACCCCAAATATGTTGGTAGATTTCGTGTACGAGAAGAAAGCCATTTCCCTCCCTGGCTGTGAGGCGCAGATGTTCCTTGCCGTGCTGTGTGGAACGACGGAATGCTTTCTCTTGGCGGCAATGGCTTACGACCGCTATGTGGCCATCTACAGCCCGCTGCTGTACTCTGTGAGCATGACACCCAGGGTCTTCGTGCCACTCATTGCCGCTTCCGTCCTTGGGGGTACTTTGCATGCCACTTTGCACACGGTGGCCACTTTCAGTCTGTCCTTCTGTGGGCCGAATGTCATCCAGCACATCTTCTGCGACATCCCTGCCTTGCTGGCGATATCCTGCTCTGACACTCACGTAAACCAGCTCCTCCTCTTTTACATTGCTGGCTCTATTGAGATGGTCACGGTGCTGATCGTCCTGGTCTCCTATGGCTTCATCCTGGCAGCTGTTCTCAGGACGCGCTCTGCAGAAGGGAAGCGAAAGATCTTCTCTACGTGTGGCTCCCACCTAACGGCAGTGTCCATCTTCCATGGGTCTTTCCTTTTTATGTATATGAGACCAAGTTCCAGCTACGCCTTGGAGCACGACATGGTGGCATCCATGTTCTACACCGTTGTGATTTCTGCTCTAAATCCTGTCATCTACAGTTTGAGGAACAAAGATGTCAAAAGTGTTGTTACTAGGAGAGAGTGAATCTCACTATAACCAAACACATAAGGTGTTCGGGAAAATTCAGTTTATGGGTACAGTAAGATTTTCATGCTAGATGAGTACTAAAATTTTTAATTGATATTCTATATGTCAGTGTGAAGAGAGTTTAATGAAAATAATTAACTAATATGAGTCTCAGGTCTGTGAATATTTAAGATAAAGAACATAAGGAATCCTCTCCTGTGATATATAGAATGCAGAAATATACTATCATCCTTTTGCTTTTGCAATCTTCATAAGAATATGTGTACGTGCTTCCACATACAGATGCTAGTACCTGCCAAACACAAGTGCACGCACAGCCCTAGGTCTACCCAAGCTTTACCATACTGTATTATATTCCTGAGCCTGTCTACATTGTGTCTTCTAGTCTCCCATAATTACATTTACCAATAATTAAATAGTTTTAGCTGACTAGACTGCTCATCACCTTGGAGTTTGCTTTGTTCCTGTAATTCCAAGACTTTTTCCCTAAAGACTTGGAAACTTAATCCAATTTGAACCAATTTGCTTTATTCTTTCACTGTATAGAAGTCACATCATTGTCTGTGAGCTTCAGATTCCTTGGGTTATAACTTGGCCAATTTGTAAGGGTGAATTTATTCTGCTTTTATTTTGTATATAACCATAGCACAAGGAAAAGAAGCATTCTTAACTTTGATAGCGATAACCATTGCTGAATTGAGGACTGTACTTATACTGGAACATCACCATCAATAACAACTGTAACAATACAGTTCATTTAATTAAATACAACTTTTCATCAGTTTGGCTCTTCCTACAGTGCAGTCCACATCTCACATTAGGAGATTCCCCACAGGCCTGATGTCTACTCCACTTTTGGCTGTTTTCTTTTGACCCCTACCATGTCCTGAAGTCCTTGAGGATCCCACCCTTCATCCCTGCCCAGGACACAGAAGGACATGACAGAGAATAACCTAACTCTGCTGACACTGAGCCCTGGTCCCAACATCTCTCCATTTCTGCTCTTCTAGGTCTTCATCAAAGTGAGTTTCACAGCATTTTCCTTGCCTCAATCTTCTTAAATATTATGCTTACATCATTATAATTTTGTAAATTCATTTACTCACAAAAATCACTTGATTCTTGTGTTGGACAGTTCCTTGTGTTATCACAATATTACTTCCTTCAAACATAAAAACTCAGACCATATCTATGACTGGTATGCATATTAAGATGAACCCAGAATACAAGAGTCTTGCACATATTTATGTGTGTGTGTAATACCAAGCATTGAAGAATTCCTTCAACAAATTAACACTATAACATTGGTGAGTTTTATGCATGTAAGCACTTAACTTTGCATCAAAGGATTCAGTTGCAACTTTTAAAAACAAATCATACACTTGAAAGATATATATTTAATGAATAAATAAATAACACACTCAGTCCACAAGACAAGGAAATTCTTAGTTCAATGAGAAGAAAGATTTATACTAATAGTATTTAGACAAGAGCCTTGTACTATGAATAATTACTACAAAGACAACCATATGCACTGTATTAATTATTGTAACTGTCCTACTAACCTGTTTTGATACTCCCACTGCTATTTCTTTCTCATGAAAATTAATAAAAAATAAAAGACTCTAGATGAAGAAGTCTCTCCTATTTAATGTCTGTACTTCATTTTTAAATAACCTAAAATATAGAATTACATTAAAAGTCGTCGAAACTCATAAATGTGGCGCAAGTTTAAAAGTTGACAACTTCAAAGAGCTGGTGACACGGAGGGTGTCTGCCCTCCTCTGCAGGAAGAGCACCCATGGCTAGAACTGTCTGTCTGGCTTGTGCTGATAGACATTTTTTCTAAGAACGTACAGGCATCTACTATGTCTGTGCATTCAGCCAAATGAGCAAATGACTTAGAACTTAATGAAGCAACAGAAAGGAGCTTGAAAGAAAAGCCAAATGAAAAATAAGACACGGAGTAGCATAACAGAAAAAAGCTATGCAAGCTTATAGAATATTTTGAAACATAAATGAACAAGTAAGCCCACAGCGGATGTCTCTTACACCAGAAAATTGACTTAACTGAATGAGACTGGGATTATTGGGGCCAGGGAGATAGCTCACTGCAATAAACACCTGCCTGGCAGGCGCAGAGTCCTGAGTTCAATCCCCTGTACCACACACACACACACACAAAAGACTGGGGTTATTTGAAATTGAAAGGTTCATGCAAATATTTTTAATGCTATAAATACAGTTGTGTGATAAAGTTAGACTAATGTAAACATGAATACAGTTAGTAGCACTCTTATAATATTAAAAGTAAGCATGCTTCTAATTTAAGTGAAAATATATGAATATGCTATCATTTTTCAGAATATTAAATAGAATAAAATCTTTTGCATTTTTAAAATTTCAAACACAAGGTGAAAACCTGACATAAACAACTTGAAAGACTTGTTTTGGTTCGTATTTCAGAAGTCTCAATCCATGCTCTAGTGACTGTACTGCTTTAGGACTCCAGCAAGTTAGAAATGGCAGAAAAGAAAACAAAGAGGAAATGTGCTCAGCAAGGCAGACACGGTCTGGGAGTCAGAGAGGAAAGATCCTGAGACCAAATACACCCGTGGCTAGAACTGTCTGTCACCTTTGTCCATCATTTGCCTATAATGCTACCCAGCTACTGCTGCACACTTCATAATCTGATCACTTTCCAAAAGACCCATCAACCCTCAACCAAACTTTTAGATTTAGGGGCATTTCAGTTGCATACCATGACACTTCCATAGCTGTATTTACAAATGTCATAGCTGACAGATTTGACATCACAACACCTAACAGAAAGGCCCTTGAGAACTCAGATCTTTTTCCAGGGACTCACTGCTGCCTGACTCAAGTTCAAAGTAATCTCATCTGGCCTGGCATCTATTTATCTAATCATGGTATATAGTTTTTATACCAATGATAATGTGCTCAAATTTCTGGGGCCATCCCTTGGCTAGTCCTAGGCTTGATTTTGTTCCCATTTCATTTTATTTTATTTTATTTTATTGAACTACAAATGTCAATCAGACAGTTTCAAGACACCTTAACAATACAGATTTGATAAATTAATAAATTGCAAACTGTTTTCGTGATATTTTGGTATTGTACAAGGTGCATATATGATACTATATTTACAGATATTATTTTAGCAGATATCACTTATCAGTGAATTATTAGTGTAGCTGCTTACTTATCTTATTTTTTATACCTGAATTATATCAAAAATTCAATAATTATTTTCCTAGTGGATGACTGTAGTACTAGAAGCCGACATAATATCCTGTCCAACCATCATTAGTGCAGATCTTGCCTCTCATAGGATTATGTAGAAGCACAGCATTATCTATCCCAACTGTACTGTGTATACACACACATCATGATTTTTTCTTTCAATACCCCTTCCTTTGTCTACACCTGTCAAAGGTGGGCATTCCATTGTCATTCAACTAACTTAGGTGCTTGAACTCTACACCACAAACCAACACAGTCCAGCATTCTACAACAATAGTGAGTTATTCAAAGAAGTTGTCGACCATAGCCATTTACAGCTCAGCTTAATATTATGGCCCCACGATGTATACTTCATTTTTATACTTTTCTGCTGGATGGTTAAGACCTAGATAGAGCAAGACTTATATACCAATACATGAACTTTATATTTCCTCTGTGTTCAGTGAAGTCCCCTCAGGGTTTATCTTGTAGTCCTGTACATTATTCTGTAGATCTTTGTCTGTGTCATCCAGGTGGATGAGTCACGGCCAATGCTTGACCAGTTTGCTCTCTGTGAGAGCTTGAGAGAAAGTTTTCTCTTCATGTGACTCTCCCCAGGCACACTATAGAACTACAGTCTCTTTCCTCTGTGGCTCCATAATTTTCTTCTAAAGCACAGACATTAATCAGTTTTTAAATTTCTCACTGACTATTGAGATTCTATCTTCGCATTTTCAAAGTTTTATTAAAAGAAAAAATAATTTCCTCAAAAATCACATTTCATAAATAAAATTGGATTCGCTGAGGGCTGGCTTCTCCTTCTGAGTCCTCTCCTACCACTGTGGGAATCGGTGTAGGCCTACTGCTCACTGGATTTTGCTGTTTTCTTTTGAAGACCGCTGCTTTGAGTCTTATCAAGAGCATCCACCCTCACTGCCCAAGTCCAGAAGAAAGAATAGACAAGGTCTCTGCTGTGGTTTTATTTAACCCTGAGGATACCACACCTCATCTTTGCAAATATAAGGGATTAAATTTCTGAGTTTTTATTTTTGAAGTATCATTATAAATTTGGCTTTGTAAATTCACTTCTTGCGCGAGTTCCCTGTGTAAGGTGTGAAATTAGTCTCAGAACACAAACTGCACCTAAAGCAGAATTCCTCAGTGCCTGCTTGCGTGTGACCATGACATGCCAGGGAGATCAGTGCAGAGCAGCTGCCTCAGCTGCGCTCTTCTCCACAGAGCTGGCTTTCTTCTCTTTGAGGAGCTCAGCTACATAATACCACATATTTCCTTCAATCAAAATGTCAAGCTTATGCAATTTATAACCAGCAATGGTCCCTCTCAAATAATAAAACTTGTCTTCAATCTATATAAGTGTTTTTGTTTATACCAAAGATTGTGTTTTATTAAACATGGGGCATACATTAAATGCTATTCAAAATGACATAGTAAATGAATATTGTGCATTATAAGTTTTGAAAGCACATCAATGCTTTAAAATGCAATGCTTTAAGAGCATTGATGTGCTCTGATACATTAATCTTAACTAGTAATAGAATAAACAACTAACTGAAGTGAATTAATATAATTATATATTATCTGAATCAATAATAAACTCATACTAGAAAATTGCAGAAAGCATACATGCACAATTCATAAATACAGAATACTTGTCAATAACATACATTTTAGACTAATAATTTTGGTAACTAGAAATGATATTACCCATGCATATATTCATGAAATTCACAGAAAAATTAATAGTGAATTAAAGGTAGTTGTAAAAGAAAGAAATGAAAATATGTCTACAACATTGATGTGGCTATAAAATAATAGATATTTTGGAAAATAATGAGTAAATACATAAAAGTGTGTATCAGAGAATAATTTACAACCAAAAGCATGAACATAGGTGGAACACAAATGAAGAATAGAAAAAGAAATTTGCTTATCATGGCATTCAGTAGCAGACCACAAGAGATTTTCGTGGGTGTGCCAGTGTTCACTGTACTTTTGGAGACTCTGTGTCAATATGAGAACTCATCGCTGAAGGACAAGTACTAAGACTATGTTTATCTAAAGAGCAAGAGAAAGCTCATTTGAGTCAGGATCAGTATTCACCAAAAGAGTCAGGACATCAGAAAATTTCAGTTCATTTAAAAGATTGATTTTTATGTAAAAATAAATACACAGGTAATATGTGAATGGATACAAAATCAATTTAAGGCCTGTTTAATATTAATTGTTGGAAAAAACTAATTTATCTTTGAAAATTGCTGAGTAATGATCTGAATGTTCACTAGAATTCTTGAAATTTTAGTAAAACCATATTGGCTACTATTATATTTATTAAATACAATAATTTGCAAATACAAAGTATTTGTGTATACCATGGAAAATGAAGATATCTAATTATAGTTTTATTTTATTTTTTTCACAAGAAAATGGCCCTATATTTATTTATACTTTTGCAAAGTTAGAAACTTGTGACACAAGGTTGCCTAGTGACTAACAGCTGACCTTAACCAGACAGGATGTTAATCTCAGGACCGAGGTATTTGCTTGTGTTAGCCTCCGAGGCCTAGTCCCGCCAGCACATGTGGGATCCCTTTCCTAGCTTTCGTGGCTCTCAGCATGCCCATATCCTATAGTTCTCCCATGTGCTGACAGCTGATATCTTCTTATTAATGCAGCTGACTTCCCAAATGCTACCTGGAGCTACATTTCATTCACAGTTTTTGCACAAGTGACACATGTTCCTTGCTGTCCTTGTGAAAGGGTTTTCTCTTTGTATTTAGATTGTTCTGATATTTGAAGACTGGAACATGGAACAGGCTCGCCAACTAAAATTTTATACTTTACCTGATTATTACAAGTAGCAGAAATGGAATTCTATTATTTTTGAAATTTGATACACTCCTGTGAGTTCAATTTTCTCTTCTATGCATGCTTCCACACCAGCTGAATGTCAACATTTGGCCTTGAAAGGGCTAAGAGATAGTTCAGTAGTTTAAGTGCCGGCCTGGCTAGCAAAAGGCCCTTGGTTTGGGCCCTGATACAAAAAAAAAATCTTAAAAAACATTAGAACCTCTCAGTTTCAGTGCAGTTCTATCTCATACTTTCCACTTACCCCTTACATTGTTTCAATTCTTTCTCTTCTTTCCTTTCTTGTTCCTGTCTTCCTATCTCTTCCCTCCTTAGTTTTCCTCCTGTTCTTTCTTTTCCTCTGCCTTTGCTACTTTCATTATTTCTCCTTGTATCCCATTAGCGCAAGTCACAGACCTGTATGCACATCACCTCTTTAAGAATGCAGTGCTTTGCACATTCTTTGGAAAGCATTACTCCAAAGCTGTGCAAATACACCCAGTTTTCTGTGTCATTTCTTCAATGGAGTTAATAAAAACAATATTTCCTGATGTATTTTCTTGAGGCTGAATAATAAAATTTAAAACTTAAAAATTAATGAATTGGTTCATTTTTTTCTACATGAAAAGCTAAAGTATGGGGGTTATAGGTGCATATTTGATGTTACTTTAAAAAGCTGTGTGAGCCGGGCGTGGTGGCGCATGCCTATAATCGCAGCACTCGGGAGGCTGAGGCAGGAGGATTATTGTGAGTTCAAGACCAGCCTGAGCTACAAAGTGAGATCGAGGCCAGCCTGAACTGTATAGTGAGACCCTGTCTCAAAAAGACAAAAAAAAAAAAAAAAAAAAAAAAAAAAAAAAAAAAAAAAAAAAAAAAAAAAAAAAAAAAAAAAAAAAAAAAAAAAAAAAAAAAAAAAAAAAAAAAAAAAAAAAAAAAAAAAAAAAAAAAAAAAAAGCTGTGTGAGGAGGGCCAGGGAGATAGCTACATAGAATAAACGCCTTCCTGGCAAGTTTGGGATCCTGAGTTCAATCACTGGTGCCACCGAAAAATAAATAAATAAATAAATAAATAAATAAAATGTGGAAAAATTAGTAATAAATAAAGAAAGATCTGTGTGAGCAAGGCACAGTGGCAAATGCCTGTCATCCCAGTATTTGGCAGATCAAGCCAGGATTGCCATGTGTTCCAAACCAGCCCTTAGTATATAGCAAGAGCCTGTGTCAAAAAACAAACATGCAAAAATAACAATGAAAAACAAAGAGCTGTGTTGCTTGGAGCGAAGTATTTAAAATTTTTGCAAGCATTTTTTCTCATTTGTGCTAAAAGTAAATAGCACCATAATTTCTTGGAGACCTGACCACAGAAAGTAAATACTTGATGTACGTAAACTAGAGTACAATTGCCACATACCTGATAAATTTCATATAAATGTACCTAACTCTTGTACTGGAAGAGCATTTCCTTAGTGATTCTTGGGTTTCTGCCAGGCAAAATACAAGAGGAAAAGAGAGGTTAAGTAGGATGACCATGAAATTTCACCTACAGAAGGGCTGAAAAATAGCAGACAAGTGACAGCACCCCCAAAGCACTCTAGGATATGGAAAACGTATCAATCGGTGCTCATTGTGAAAAATGGCTGAGGCCGTGGGGGGAGCTGGCATCTGTACTCGTTGTGTCTTGGTCATTTCAGTTCCGCTTATTCTCCTGCCCACTGGTCTCTCGCCTTCCTCATCCCCAATGATGTAGCTCTGTGTTCGTTCACTTGGTCTCCTTCATTTTAATATGTGAACTAATTTTACATTTGGATGTCTCATAAGAACAAATCATTCTATCAGGACATTTTCCCAAGTTAAAAGATACCTCACTCTTTGAATAGAGAGAGGAACCATAGAAAATTGCCCCATTGCACTTAACTGAACCCCCAACCAGCTTTAGCTCATGCACGTTGGCATTTAAAAGCCAAGCAGCAGAATTAATCTACATGGCTCTGGCACTGAGTGAATGGCTGCCCCGTGAGGGCAGGAAGAGAAAGACCCAGCCTGAGCCGAAAGGAACCCCAAATCAACCAAAGTGCATAGGACAATGTCTGAGACAGTGTTGGGTCAAGAGCCACCTCAGAAGTCCCCACTTCTAAGTCCCCTGACCCCAGAACACTCTAAGATCTCAATTGAGACTGAGCCTGGTGGCTCGTGCCTGCAATCCCAGCTCTTGGGAAGCTGTAAATAAGTGGATCACTTACAAGTCTGATTAAGTGTGACAATGAACACCCTGTAGACCCTTTCCTAAAATACACACACACACACACACACACACACACACACACACACACACACACACACACACAGTCTGGAAATTCATCTACATTCAATCAAAAGCAGCACCAAAACTTCAATCTTGAACACCAAAAAATCAGAAAATGAGGCTCTGCGTATTTAAATAATTATATGCCACATTAATAGTAAATCAAGTTTAACTATAATTTAAAGTGCCATACAACAATGTGCTTATGTATTTCTTACTGTAGCATCCTAGACAAAAGGGGAAATCACTTACTCACTTTCTCAAGGGACGTTTGTGCTTGGAATCCTGCCAAATACATTTATTGGGCCCACAGGACCAACTGCTGCACTAAGTGGTGATTACAGAGGTGCCCTGGAACTACCAGGCAGGGAAGCAAAGGGTGCAAGTTAATTAAAAGGCTCTTGCTGGGACAATCAGCAGGCACGAATTTCAGGGAATTTATGCATCTGATCAAGAGTGGACAAAATCTTCAAGGGTGATTGAATTAACCTCAGAATTAAAATAGAAAACTGCACAGAAATACAAATATAACAGAAACTATAAAGAGGAGCTATTTTAAAAGAAACAAATGTCACAGGAAGCTTGAACTCCTTACATTGTTCTCATATTTTCTTTCAGAATAAATGATTTGAAATTTTCATATTTCTAGAAGAATAATGTTGGAAAAAGATTTTTCACCAGCTTTGGCTTGTAGTAAGTATTATTGTTAAAATTTGAGTGTTTTAAAACAGATAAAAAGGTATTCTATAGATCTATTTATCTATTATCTATCTATCCATCTATGCATATTATAAATCTTTTGAAAATACTATTAATATACTCAAAGCAGGAAAAGAGAAATAACAATTTTAATTGGTACCGAAAATTAGGACCTTAGAGGCTTTTAATTTTTCCTATACAGAGCAATGTCTTGCTGAAGCTAAGGGGAAAACAGGCTTTCAAGGAAGGTGGACAAGTGCCTATGTTTAAAACCATCTTTTTGTGCAGCAAGGTATTTTACTCTCTCTGTTACGATACATTTAGCAATTCCGTATTATTTGTAGTGTATATACTTTGTGGGCCTCACTTAAGTTTCCTCAGAAGGGAAATTGATTTGGAATTAATGTCAAATAGCATTGGAAATTAAATGAGAATAAATTAAAGTTATTTTCCTGATACTATGTTACATATCCCTTCTTAGCTTGACTGAAGCAAGTTATAAGTATGAATACAGCATTGTGAGCCTCTTCTCAGGAACCAAAGGATCTTGGTAGATTTCCAGTGCTGTGACACAATGGCTCTGACTTTATAAAAGATCTTTTCTGTGTCTACATTGTGAACTCAAAATCTGTGGATAATAAGGAAGAGGCCAAGCATTTTACATGAGGATGGAATATGTTAATAAGAAAGGATGTAGGATGGTGTCATATGCCAGCTAATTCCACAAGATGTAACTTTTCCTTATGTCAGAAAAAATGAAAATACATATGTATATCCTTCTCTGTCTGACACCTGAAATATTTTTGTGCATACTCAGAAAAGTTTTATGGATTCCCTCAAACACAAAATTAATTATAACAAATAATGGGTTTTTCAGGCAGACAAACCTGGTTCCAGTCATTAAGCAAACTATGAAATCTGATATCTTAATAGTTTAAAACACTTTGCCATGAGTAAATGGAACCTCACAGGTGTGCCTGACTTCGTCCTCCTGGGGCTGGCGGATTCTGCAGAGGCACAGCTGGGCCTCTTCCTGCTCTTCCTCCTCATCTACCTGGTCACAGTGGTGGGGAACACAGCCATGATCCTGATCATTCACCTGGACCCCCAGCTGCACACTCCCATGTACTTCTTCCTCACTCACCTGTCCTTTCTTGACCTCAACTACTCCAGTGTCATCACACCAAAAACTTTACAGAACTTAATGTCTTCCTCAAAGAGAATCTCATTCTTGGGCTGTTTCACTCAGATGTTCTTCTTTGGACTGCTGGGTATCACTGAGTGCTTTCTTCTCTCCTCCATGGCCTATGACCGCTACGTAGCTATCTGTAACCCTCTGCACTATTCTGTCATTATGCCCCGAAAACTGTGCTGGACCCTGCTCACTTGCTCGTATGTCACTGGCTTTGTGGATTCCACTCTTATTGTGGTTTTAATGAGCAGGCTGAATTTCTGCAGTTCTAATGTCATCCATCACTTCTTCTGTGACTCATCCCCAATATTAGCCCTGTCCTGCAGTGACACCTCTAAAGTTCAGCTCATTATATTCATTTGTGCGGGATGCAACTTACTGCTGTCCCTCATCACCATAACTGGATCCTATGTGTCCATCCTCTCCACTATCCTGAAAATTAAGTCCACTGCAGGAAAGCAAAAAGCCTTCTCCACCTGTGCCTCCCACCTCCTGGGCGTCTCCATCTTTTACTGCACTATGATCTTCACTTACCTCAAACCGAAGCAGTCCTACTCTCTGGGAAAGGACCAGGTGGCCTCTGTATTTTATACCATTGTGGTCCCCATGCTGAATCCCCTCATCTACAGCCTCAGGAACAGAGAGGTGAAGAGCGCTGTCCTGAGAGTGCTGCAGAGGAGAGAGTGAACCAGATCACTAACATAGCGATGTTGCTTGGTTATTATAATTGTCCAGCTGCTTTCTTTGATTCTTCTCCTTCTCCTTATTCTTGTTCTTCTATTAACTTTTTGGTCCCTTTCCAAAATTACATAATATTTTTCGTACACTCTCGCTGCTCTTTATTAAAAAACATGGCCTTGGATATTTTAGGGCACAAGTTCATGTTCTGCATTAAAGTCATGAATTAAATGTTAAATCTAAGATATAGAAAACTTGTAATTTTAAGGACAAAATTATTTGTGAGATGAGAACATGTTTATAAATTTTAAAGTCTATCACTGTAAGTTCTTTGTATATCCAAATACTATACCACTTTATAACGAAAAACCTCATTATCATATTTTTATGGTAATTACGAGTAGCTAGCTTAGGAACAGTGGCTATCAAATGAAGCACGCAGAATTTCCATTCCAGATCTGGCCCTTTTCTCCTGTTCCACGGACACTGACTCCTTGAAGTAGTGAGGTTCAGAGTCCCCATCTGCGCACATTGTATGCGACGCCCTTGCCCTCTGATCTGAAGAGGGATGCAAAAATTCTAGGGCAAAATGCTGAATACACAACATTATCCCTGCAATACTTGTATTCCTGTAATATTTTCATATAGTCAGTAGTGCATATGTCCAGATAGTATCGCCTTATGTCTTATAAATCTGTTTCAATTCACTTTAGAGAGAAATATTTTATAAGAATTTGGGCAGCTGTTCCTGATTTTGGATTCGGAATGAGATAATATAATAAAATAGAATTAAGATATAAGATAGTGATACATCTTATTCTTGAGTACAATTTAGAAAGCAATTATGAAAGAAAAGAAACACCTTTGTAAGAGAATAAAAGATACTGAAAAAAATTAAAGACAATCTGAATTTCACTAAGATGATAGGAATTTAACAGTGGTTCTTGTACTGCATGCTATTGTCTTCAGATTAGTTGTTCAGATTACCAGATATGCAAAATTTATCTACCATTGACAGTTTTATGCATGCCTTTTTGTACTGCTGGGTATGAATGTATATCTACACAGATCTAGTACAATTCCTACAGTTCCTTGTCTAATCTTTGGTGCTTTCTTTATTCCCTTGAAAGTTTAATGTCTTACAATCTCTGTGTAATTAAAGTGCATAACATTAACGTATATTCAGGATATGAGCTTTGGCTTTTTCTACCTCCTCCCCAAATTTGTCTTCTGAACATTTGAGTATATTATGGATATTGTGTGTAGGATTGCACATTATTTGTCCTTCATTACTTTACTTTATGAAGTATGACGTTATTCCGGTTCATCACATTATTGGATATTGTAGGATATCCTTTACAAGGCTGATATTCCATTGTTTATTGAAGATACATTTTATTTTTTCATCCATAATTAATCATATTTAAGTTATTTCCATACTTTTGCTATTTGAATTTCTCGGGATGAATAAAACAATAATAATAATATCTATTAGAAATTTTCCAAATAGTATTATTATTGTCTAAAACCCAAAAATGGGTTACTGGGTCCTATAATAGATAAGTATAATTAAATTTGCTTTTAAAATGCATTCCACAATTAGTAGACAAACTCTGGGTATGTTGCAAAAATATTTTCATGTATTTGATAATTCAAACACACTATTTCTTAATAGATCTTCATTCAATGTTTTCTCTCTATAAACTCTGGTATTGATCGGTAATTACTGTAGACTTTTGTACCTACCATGTTCTAAACATCCTTCCTGTTTAGGCACCTTCAATTCACTTATTTCCAGCTTCACAGTTGTTTCTGAACTTGCAGAGACACTACTGATGACCCAATTGGAAGAAAAGCTATGTATCTGGTCCTAATTGCTTCAGTCTGGTTTGGAGTCCTGGGGTCTCCTTCTTGAGGTGTTTTCTAGTCCTTCCTGTGTGTAATAATGCACTGCACAAGACAAGAAAAAGTGGTGACAACGTTTGTTTGTACAAGCAAAAGTGAATCATCAGGGAGAAACAGAATCTACAGTGCAAACTCTGGGCAAACAAAACAAGGAAGAAGAAAAAAGAAACTTACACCCTGAGGAACACAGGGTAGGTACCTGGGCTGTGTCCTTTTATGCCTTCCAAGCCTGCAATATCTTCTACATATGTGTCCTGAGCAGTGGAACCGTGCAAGTTCCAGGATCCCAAGATGCCTGCTTCCATTCCTGCCAGTGCGAGCCTGGGCCTCATCCACTTTCTCCATTGTTCCTAGAATTTTACTGGACGGTAACAGTTCTCATCCTTCTGGTTATAATTCTTTTATATTTGTGCATGCATTGCTTAACTTCTTCTTGAAAATGGTTTCACAAGTCACTGTGAATGTCTGCAATACCAGGATTGCCTGCATTTGAAACAGGTGATTAGTTATTCTGCTCTATTTTTACTGTGACCTCCACTGTAGTCTAATCAAGATCAAACATAAGCTCTTTGAACTCTATATCCTGCTGTTCTCCCATGTGATAAGAGTTGGTGACCCTGTATTATTATTATTATTATTATTATTATTATTATTATTTTATTAAAAATAAGCGCTGGGCCTGGAGATAGCTCAGTAGAATAAAATTATGTCTGCCAAGATAAAACTGTCCTGAGTTTTATCCCAGGTACCACAAAAAGAAAAAGAAGAAAACAAGCACTAATGTTTAATTATTTGATCAATCTTGCATATATGTATCTGTTAATCTGAGCAGCAGATTTGATGATAAAATAGATAATAGAACATTCATTGTTAATTTTGTATTTGTGTTTTGAAATTCTATACCATATGTATTTTTTCATGGTATTTTGTTTCTACATTTGTTTTGCTATTTGTTTTTACTTCTGTTTTTGTTTTCACTCTTTAAAATAAAATGAAAAATAAATTAAAAATACTAAAAAGTAAAAAGATTTGAATTTTAGTAAATGTTAAAAATATTTTAATTAGTTATTTATTTATTACTATTAGTTATTATGTATTTATTTCTAGTTATAATTTTATTGAGGAACAAATAATGAGGTAGTTTCAAAACAGGTTAATAGGATAGTTACAATAATTAGTACATTGCATATTAAGTCTAACATATCAATACTTGAAGGAAAATAATTCTTCCATGTTATGTCCAAAATGTTTGATATTCAGACAGATAGTGAGGTTAAGGCCAATGGCCTCTGTTGTAAGATTGGAGAAAAAAGTGGCTACAAGGACAGCCAACATTTTGGCCCTAGCCTTTCAAGGTCAGTGAAGACTCAGGACATAGGAAAACCTGCACTTAACATCCTATAGCTCAGCTGTGTCCCAAATTTTCTGACGTAGGAGATCATGGGGCCACAGAGGAAAGTGATTGATGATGTAGAGTGTGCCTAAGGAGAATCACATGAAGAGAAAACATTCTCAGGCTTTCACAGAGAGCAAGTTGGTCAAGCAACGGTGTCAGCTTATTAATGTAGCTAATTTCCCAAACGTTACTTGGAGCTACATTTTGCTCACATTTTTTGCATGGAGTGACAGTTGTTCATACTTTCATCATGAATGGGTCTTATCTTTGGAATTCATATTATCTAGATCTTTGCAGACCTAAACCCAGCATAGGCTGAAGATTTTATAGCTTACCTGGATTTCTACAAGTAAAATATGGGAAGGTTCATCATAACTTTTTACATCATATGCAAAAATGGTATTCCACTACTTTTCACATGTGATGAACTGCTACAACTTCAATTGCTACTTGTACAATGCCTCTATAGCAGTTGAATTTGAATGTTCATCCTTGAATGACTGAAGAGATAGCTCAGTGGTTCAAGCCTCTGCCTGGCAAGCACAAGGTCATGAATTTGATCACTGGTACCAAAAGAAAGAAGAAACAAAGAGAGAAAGAAAGAAAGAAAGAAAGAAAGAAAGAAAGAAAGAAAGAAAGAAAGAAAGAAAGAGAAAGAAAGAAGAAAGAAAGATCTTGAAAACATAAGGTCCTCTCAGAATCAGTGCAGTTCTGTCTCATACTTTCCACTTTGCCCTTACATTGTTTCAATTCTTTCTCTTCTTCTTTCCTTTGTTGTTCCTGTCTTCCTTTCTCTTCCCTTCTTAGTTTCTCTCCTGTTCTTTATTTTCCTCTGCCTTTACTACTTTCATTATTTCTCCATGTATCCCATTAGCTCAAGCCACAGACCTGTATGTACAGCACCTCTTTAAGAATGTAATGCTTTGCACATTTATTGGAAAGCATTACTCAAAGCTTTGTAAATACACACAGTTTTCTGTCTCATTTCTTCAATGCAGTTAACAAAATCAGTATTTCCTGATGTATTTTCTCGAGACTAAATACTAAAATGTAGAACATTTAAAAATTAATCAATTAGTTCATTTTTTCTACATGAAAATCTTAAATATGGTGGTTATTTACCAAGCAATTTAGCTTCATATTTGACATCAGCTTGAAGAACTGAGTGAGGAGGGCCATGGAGATGGTTCAGTAGAGTAAGTGCCTGTCTAGCAAGAGCAGGATCCTGAGTTCAATCCCTGGTATCCCCAAGACATAAATAAATAAATAAATAAATAAATAAATAAATAAATAAATATCTGTGTGAGCCAGGCACAGTGACAAGTGTCAGTTGTCTCAGCATTTGGCAGGCTAAGACAAGATTGACATGTGTTCCATGCCATTCTATACTATATAGCAAGAGCCTGAGTCAAAAAATAAACATGAGGGCCAGGAAGATAGCTAAGTAGAATAAGTGCTTGTCTGGCAAGCACAAGGACCTGAGTTCAATACCCAATTCCACCCAAAAAGTAAAAAACAAACATGAAAAAATAAAAATACTTTTATTCAAAAACATATGAAGAGTGAGACCTTCTGCCACATTCCCAGGACCCTTCCCACCTCACTCTCTCAGGAACCCTCTGCTCTTCACCTAGCCAAAGCTCAGGCCTGGCAAGTGTGTGGGAGAGCTCACGCAGTCCCCTGTGCTAGTTGGGCCTCCCTGATCAAGCCCAGGCCAGCCCAGTGAGTTAGACCTTCCTCTGCTTTCTCGAGAACCTTCTATCCACACACTCAGGAACCCTCCACCCCTCCCATCTAGCCCAAGCTCAGGCCTGGCCAACGTATGGGTGAGCTCCTATGCTCCATGAGCCTCCTGGGCTAATATAGACCCAGCCGAGGCATAGAGGTTTGGGGTGAAACGCTACAGCTGAAGTTCCTGAAGAGAAAGCAGAACCACCCAACTAATCTGGAACATTTTGCCAGAGAGGCACAATAGGTTCACTTCCAAGGACAACAGCAGGAAGGAGCTGAGCACAGCAGCCAAACCCAAACCAAACACAGTTGATTAAACTCAGACTTAGTAGATCTGCACCTGAATTTCATTAGGTTCCAAGGATAAAATGGCACCAAAGCTCTATACCAAAGATCAGAGGTCAGTGTTATACACAACGAAAAACGGAGGGAGCAAAATACAATCTCAGGTCCTGAGCCCACCCAGAACAAGTGCACAGGACACTAGCACAGAAGAAATTGGGGATCACACAGTTGAATTCTCTGAAACAACAGCCTATGAAGTAAAGAAACAACTATAGAAAGGTATAGAAGAACTCAGATCAGAAATAACCTCTGAAATAAAAAAAAGAAACCTCTGAAGTATTATCATCTGAAGTAAAGAATCAAATGCAGAAACATATACAGGAAATACTCTCTGTAGTAAAATAATTACTAACTGCATCTCAAGAAGAAACAGATAAAAAAGACGAGATTAGGAAAATGATGGATTTCTTGAATGAGCAATACAGGAAAAATATAAATCGCAAGAAACAACCAAAGAGATATAGAGGAATTTAAAATCTCAACCACAAGCTTGCAAAACCATTTGAATGAAAGTGAAGATAGATTCAGATCTTGAACCCATCATCACAACTAGTGAAAACATAAGAAAAGACCTCTTAAAAACAATGAGGATGAAGGAAAAAGTAATTCATCACTTACAAGATGATGAGCAACATGAGATTAATAGGCATCAATGAAAAAGGAGTCAACACAAATGATGCAAAAAGATTATAGGCAGAATTAATAGCACAAAACTTCCTAAATATGAGGAAACAATCTCACATTCAGTTAACCGAAGCATACAGAATGCCAAATAACTTCAACCCAATTAAAAATACAATGAGACATATAATAGTCAAGATCCCAGAAATCCAGCACAAGAGCAATATATTGAAAGCTGCTAGAGAAAAGAAACAGATCACATTGAAAGGAAAACCCATCAGAATAGTGGCAGACTTCTCTTTGCAAGCCATGAAGCCAAGAAGAAAATGGAGTGGAGTACAAGTCCTCTATGAAAATATACTCCAGCCCAGACAACTATATCCTGAAAAACTCTCTTTTTTATCTTATTTTATTGAAGAACAAATAGCAATGAGACAGTTTCAAATGAAACTAGTAGGAGAGATTCAATAATTAGTACATCGCATATTGTTTTCGTAGTGGCTTTTTATTGTACAAGGTGCATACTTGATACTTTATATACAAACACCACTAGAAAAGATGCTTCTAATCAATGAACTAAGAGAATGCAGCTGTATACCTATCTTTTTTTAAAGCTGCATTATAGTACAGTTTCAATAGTCAACACTTTTTACATTGTTATCTTACTAGTAGTTATCCAAAGTACAAGAACCAGACATGATATCCTGTCCAAACACCTTTAGTACAAATCTTTCTTCTCATAGAATTATGCAAAAGTACTGCATATTTATCTTAACTGTACTATTTATACAAACACAGAATGGTTCTTTCTTTGTATACTGTCGGGAGCCATTCCAAGATGGCAACCGCTCCTCGCTCCCCCGCCCATCGTGTCTGCCAAGATGGCGCTTACATCCAGCTTCTGGTTCTTGTTGCCGTGCCTGGGCTCCTCCTATCCAGGGAAAAGCCCGCCGTTTTTATGATCCTACCAATGACATCTGAACACGTGTATGATTGTGATTGGTCTGTAAAATCTATATAGTCTGCTATACCAGGAAATCCGT
>PVKA01016403.1:0-48010 GCA_004027165.1 Ctenomys sociabilis
TTTTTTTTTTTTGAGACAGGGTCTCACTATGCAGTTCAGGCTGGCCTGAAGCTCACTTTGTAGCTCAGGCTGGTCTCAAACTCACAACAATCCTCCTGCCTCAGCCTCCTGAGTGCTGGGATTACAGGCATGCGCTACCATGCCCGGCTTACTTCTTGTTATGAAGTCAGAAAATATTATGAAGATCTTGACTGACAAGGAAGCCACCACTTAAGTAAGTTATTGTACTTAAATATAAAGATTTCATGGTGCAAAGTAGTACTGTTTAAGAAGGATCTCAGGGAAGCCTTAAGAGAATAAGGAAAAACAGCAGCTGTAGTTTAAGATCACAAAAGAAAAGTCATTGGGAGGCTGGTCATATGTCTGTGCAGGAGGAAGATTGGAAGGAATTTTTCTCCCTGTAAGATTCGATAATCAAGGGTAGCATACCACTCTCAAATCTAGACTCTTGCACACAGAAGATAGAAGAGAAAATAACAGCACGTTGCCATGGCAGAGGAGATGGGGAGTTGCCTCCTAGGCTATTTCCTGGCAACCATTTGACAAGGAGCTGCCCTTGACTTAGCATTACAGGCAATGGAGCAATCACGTGGGCATCATTTATAGAAGAACTTTAATCAAGCTTACCTTTGGTCTTGAGAGAAACCCAGATTTATTAATAGAAAATAAATACAATTTTTAGGCATTCCTCAGTGAACCATTTCCTCAGTCTGACCAATAAAGATTGAACAATAAAGATTTGAACAATAAAGATTTTGTTCATGAAAGAACTGGCAAGTTCAATTTTCTGAAAGCAGCAAGTGATATGCCAAACAAAGATTAGCTTCTGTTTGTAGATACTTCTACCCCAGAGACTTTCCAGAACAGAGCTGCCAAAAATCTTGCCCTTAAGAAACCATATGGTGAATAGTGACCAATACATCCTATCTTACCCAGAATTTGAGGACTGAAAGTCCAAGTCCCAGAAAGTCTAGAATGATTTGCTAGGATTATCTCTCCTTTAAAATGGAAGATCCAGTGGGGCTGAGGAGATGGTTCAGTGGAATAAGTGCTTCCCTGGCAAGTGCAAAGGCCTGAGTTCAATCCCCGGTTCCACCAAAAGAAATAAAAAATAAAAATAAATAAATAAAAATAAAATGGAAGATCCCAGTTGCCAGATTAGTGTCCTAATGTCTTATATAACTAATTATTTATTTATAGTTTCAGAGGCTGGGAATTCAAGATCAGGGTCAGCAAAGACCCTCTTCCTAGCTTGCCAATTGCTGTTTTCTTATTGTGTCCTATGAGAAGGAATCAGAGAGAAGGGAAGAGAAGAAGGAGAGTTAGGGAGGAGGGGAAACACAATGGAAGGAAGAGAAGGAGAGTTCTGATTTCTTTTATAAGACAAGTAATCACTTCTGCTTAGTATGAATTTTGGGGGAAACATTTAGTCCGTAAAAGGAGGCAATTTGGGGCAGTTGTCACCTCTGATTGACTTATCTTTTCTTAATGCTTTCTTTGACATAGATAACCTCTGGAGCATATAGATATATGCTTACTTTCTCTTTTGGTATTTCTAAAGGCTCTGTCCACTTTGGCTAATCCTCAAATGGATAATTATCTGTTTGCATATGAAGTAAATAACCTGTCCAACTTGTATAAACAGTTTCAAATATACCACAAATTTATAAGATTTATGTGTTCTAAGAGGTGTGTGTGTGTGTGTGCTACTCAGGATGAAGTCTAGGGCCTCATAAATGCTAGACAAGTGCTCACTGACTGAGCTATAGTCTCAGCCCTCAGCTCTTTTATTTTATTTTGAGGCAATGTCTCTTTAAGTTTCCCAGGCTGATCTCAAACTCAAGATCCTTTTTCCTTAACCTCCTGAGTACTCTCCTTTCTTAATTTTCCCTGAGCTATCTGTGTTTTGTTCTGGAGACCCAGAGCAAAGTAGGTGTTCAAAAATAGCCAGATGAGCCAAGTCTTCTCTAATTGTTTTGATATTCAGAGCTCTTTCATTTCTTGGGTATCAGTCCTATCATGGTCCATGGTAACTTCTCAACTCTAATGTGATAGTTATGGTCAACTATGACTTATTGTCCTAGGCAGCAGGCCAACACGTGTGCCTGCCGCCTGTGACCACGGTCATAGTGTTGGGCAATGGTGGCTGTAGCAATATCCTTTCCAGCCACTTCCAAGGGAATGGCAAAATTCCAATGTGGTTAAAAATCTCTCAACCAGGATTTGACTTAAGCCCCATAGGATTCAGATACCATAAAACAGGAGTCTGTAACCCTATATATAAAGTGGAATCACCTTAGAGTATGAAGAAAAAGTCCCAGCGGCTGGCGTCCACTCTTACCAGGTAACTTAAAAATCTCTAGTAGAGCCTCAGCATCAGCATTTTTAAAAGTTCCTTGGATTTTTCCTATATTTGGTCAAAGTTGAAAACTGCTATATTTGATGATTAAAGAAGTCATCGAAAATTACTTTAGGATGTAATTTATCTAGGAAATGATTAAGAAGAACTATAAGAAATAATAATTCTAGGAAAATTTATCTTTTCCAGAGTAAAATTCATAGATACTACCAGTACTTGAGTTGAAAAATCTTTTTTTTCTGTTTTCAAATATATATTGTACTTATATTAATTAGGAGAATTATGCAAAACTTATTTTTTCGGAATTTCAAACAACTTAGATATCTATAGGTAGAATTTTTTTTAAACAAACACAATAGTAAGTCTTTTGGTCCTGTTTCAGAGATAACCTTCTTATTATCATGGGGTGTATTTAGACCTTTCCCACTGCTGTTATGTTTGTATATGTGTGTACAGACAGAGATATTTTTAATATAAATGCTATCATGCTTTTTATATTCTTAAATCTTCTTTCTTCTTAACTATTGAGTCTTTTAAACATTGCCAAGATACCACATCTATGTTTACATCATTCCTTTCTGTTGCTTAATCTCATAAACTGGATGTTCCACAACTAATTTCACCATCCCTTGTTAATGAGCACAGGCTGTCTCCGGAGTTTTGCCTGATGCTCAGAGAGCCAATCACTGTACTGCAAGTTTTGCAAAAGACAGAGTCTATGAATGAAGTGGCCAAATGTGTAGAAACAGGGAGGAAGCCTTTAGTATACTTCCTTCAAAAGAGATTAGGAGTGTTTATGGGATAAAGAAGCTGAATGATCTAGGCATGGGTAAAGTGGAGGAAATTAGTTAGTGGTCTGCATATGTATAATCAAATATCCTGGCTCTTTATGTCAGAAATTGGCAACATTGTCAAGCTCTGGGGGCCCTTTGATGTCAAATGTTACCCATTAAATACTTGCACAGGCCCACAAAAGGGCCCACAAAAGTGATCCACGTGTGAGAGGTGCTATCTTCAGCAAGGCTGATGGGAATAGACTGCTTGGCTTTGTGGCCTTAACTGGTGATAAAGGCAGGCCATACTTTTGTCAGCTAACCAGTCCAGTCTTGTTTTATGTGTGGTTCTATTTATAGGATTTTTATTTAATATAGATTGCTGTTTCATTACAATTGAACTCACAACCAACAGTACTATGATTCACACCCAAGTAAAGGTTCTTGAGTACATAGATTTTTACATCACAGCCGCCTTATACTTATGAACATGGGACAACTTTACAGCACTGTGTTTGGGGTCATTTTAAACAGCAAGATTATCACCACAAAAAATATGAAAACATGGCACTAAATAGACTACTAAAAGGATATTTATTTCTAGAAGACCTCAGATAGAAGGCAGCATTAGCTTCTTTGACCTTGGTTGGGTATGTGTATAGGGAAGGCTCAATTTCTGTTTACTGTTCTCTATATATCTATTGATGACCAAAAAGCAGTCCAATAGTAATTTGGATTTGAAAACATACTTTTAACAGGTAGGTAAATTCACTAATACAGAACTTGCCAAACCATCAATGAGGATTGACTACATTTTGTTTGACCAAAATGTTGACCTACATTTTGTTTGCCACATGATGATGCAGGAAAAGAAGAAATTGAATTCGAATGATGAGAAGGGATGGTAAGAATGCCTTCTTAATCTTATCATATTTCTCATCACTCTGAGTTGTTTACCACTGATGTCTTCACACACTTATCTTTCCTACATGACCTCTAGGAAGAATTTGACACTATGACTCCTATGTAAAGGCCCTCTTGGATGAGTGACTAGAGCTGAAACAGGCCAGGTGTGTTCCACTGCTCCCAGTGAAATGAATTTTATATTTCGAGGGGAAAGAAATCACAGAACACAGGCAGAGTTGAAGGAATGTATAAGTCTTAGCATTGAAAGTCTTGAACAGGACACCAGCTAGACTAGATCAAGGCATGTAGTAACTCAAGAGCTAACACTGCAGAACTCTCTGAAACTCAAAGTCCCATTATACTATTTGCTTTGGTATTTTCAATTTTTTTTTCATTTGGATTTTTGGATTTCAAATACATTTTAGCAAGTACACAAAAGAAGAAGAGTGTAGAATCAAGCTCTTTGTTTTCCTAGGGTGCTGATTTTAGATTTGTTCCCAGCAGTATCAGGCCTCCCAAGAAACTTGAGCTACAGGGCCCAACACTCTATGACCTGCAGGTGGTTTAGCCCGGGCCTCATGACTATGCGCCCTGCCCTAAGGATATTTCCCTGCAGTCTCAGGCCAGTGCTCCTACTCTGGGTCTGCAGATGTGGTATTTATAAGTTAATTGGTCTCACATAAGTCACTCCCACTCAGCAAGGGTTTGTGGCCACCCTTTTGTTTTCTTCTTAGTTGTTTAATGATGCATTTGTTGAGGCTGGTGCTGCTGGCCGGAGAGACAGGCTATTGTTGAGTGCAGGTGAGAAGTCATGTGTCAGAATTAGGTTTATCCCTCAGAGGTAGACAAATTAGGTAGAAAGGTGGGGGATCACAGATGACAGAGTTTTCCCCTGACAGAGAAAGGAAGTAGTAGTAAAGTAACTGTCCTAGTTTATTTGTGTTGTTATATTAAAGTGCCACAGACCGATCACTTTATGAAACACAAAGAAACTTATTTCTTAGAGTTTTGGAGGCTGCAAGGCCAACATCAAAGCAGAGGTGGTGTCTGGCGGAGGTCCACTTTCTGGTTCATACATACCACCTTTTTGTTATGTCTTCACTTGGTGGAAAAAGTGAGCTAACTCTAGGGGGTTCTTTATGCAAAGGTACTAACCCCTTTTGTAAGAGTATCACTGACTTAATCATCTCCCAAAAGGTCTTACTTCCTAATACCATGATCTCGGCAGTTAGGATTTTGACATACACATTTTCAGAGAGGCATGATCACTCAGTCCATTTTAGTAAACCATCAGAAGTTCCTAAACTGTCTGAAGCAGTTTCTAGCACTTTTAATGGAATGCAACTTCCAGGAAAGTGTAATTCCAACACTTTCACTATTGGTGAAATAAAGGCAAAAGGTTTTCTGCCCAGAATCAATGTTGAAATTTTACCATGCTTTAGCTTCCTACCACAGGCCTACTTCTCATAAATAGAAATTGTCCGTACCCACTCTGTCCCTCTAATATCACCAGTACTGGTCTATCTTTACCATTGCCTTGTTTCAGGCTCTCTACTCTGACATGCCACTCCACATACCATAACTGGAGAGGCTCTCCTAAAAGGCCAGTGGGATCATGTCCTCTCTCCCTGGGCCAATCCTGTGCATGTATGTTACTTATTGAATCATTACAACAATACTGTGAAGAGGTAAGGTAAGCACTATTTTACAAATCAGTAGACTAGGAACAGAAAGGTCCCAGAAATCCGTGTTTCATGAGCATGGCACATTCACTCCTTGATCTTGTCTACAAAGCCTGTGCCAGCCACCAGCTGTGGCCCTCCACCAGACTTCTTGCTTGTTTGTTAATTATCACACAGATGTTAGAGCTACAAAGATTTGCTCTGAATCCCAGCTTTACCACCTTCCAACTCTGATTCCCAGTAAATCATTTAACATTTCTGCGACTCAGCTTTTTCACTTGTAAAATGGAGATACTAGTATTTAGCTTAACCAAACTGTCAATATTGGCTTGTTTGGGGAAATAGAATCAGGAAAAATCAGGAAGAACCTTACATTCTATACAACTTTAAATTATTCTCATTATTAATAAGATTATACATCATTTTTCCCCATAAAAATGTTCAAGAAATTGAAAAAAGTCTGGTTGACATGGTATAGGATGGCAATCAGGAGCCCAGATTCTGGAGCAAGACTGCCTGGTTTAAATCCAGCTCACCCACTTGTTGTATCACTGTGGAAAAATTACTTCATCTTTCTGTTCATGGTCTACTGATTTGTGAAATAGTGCTTGCCTTAGCTCTTCACACTATTGTTATAGTGCCATCACAAAAGTGGTACCTCTCAGTTGACACTTTAGTGTCTCTATTCCTTAACACATATTTAATAGGGTTTCTGTGAGGATTGCATGAGGCACTTGGTTCATGTGGAGTGCAGAATACCTGGAGAGTAAGGGCTAGGTTCCCTCCCTTCTTTCCTTTCAAGATTTAGTTCAAGGACTTTTTTGTTGGAAAGGTCTTATGATCTGGCCAATCCTGTGCAGTGTCATTATTGGATTATTTTTCTCTTTGTCCCAGACTCTAAGAACTTTGATGGTTAATGATTGTCTTAGTTTTGTCTTTATATTTTGAGCACTTGGCATAGTGTCTAGCAAAATAATAGGAGCTCAATATATTTGCTGTGCTTGGCATGGATAAATATGATGATTTCTACCTTCGAACAGTTTATAATGTATCTAGGGTAAAAAGATACAAACATTCCTATAAATGTAAAGACCTATGTATGACACTATCCTGGGCAGCATAAAGGATGAGCAGTGGTGCTCAGACCTGAGGACAGTCACCCAACTTCTCTGAGATGGAGTTCTAGTAGGCATAATAGATGCTGAAGATAATGCCAAGCCCCGTGAGAAATAAAGACAAAATGATAGGGACTCATAGGGAATATGATAGGGAATATGATTGCATATTCATATTCACCTTGGAAAGACCTTCAGCTCTAGAGATGCTCAGAGAAGAAAGAAATCCATTTTGGCCTTTGTGATTCCATAGGCTTTTAGAATACTTAGCATCGGAGCTGAGCTTTAAGGGAGTGGGCAGAGATCAGGGAAATGAAAAGGAAGAAAGACTATTTCAGGCACAAAAATATTTTGAGAAGAAAAAGTTTAAAGAAAGAGACATACGGGAAGGATTCAACATTCTTTATTTGTCTGGCCTATGAATTTGCATTTTATTTCTTCTATCAGATTTGAAAAAAAAAAAGAAAAATGTTAGCTGGAAGCTATCAAAGAAAATCTGGGACTGTCCAAACCTGGAGATGACTATCCCTAATATCTAAAAGCAGTGATATTAATTTTTTAATAAACAGCACATTATTGAGTTGAAAACAACCCAAAAACTGGATACAAAGATAATTAAGCTAATAGTCAGTATTCTTAATATTTTGATTTTTAACTTTAATTGTTTAAATAAATTTTAATTCCTTCATTCTGCGACTCAGTTAAAAGGTCTTTAAAAACAAATAAATAAACACTGACATAAAGCTGTTTGGTATTCATAGTTCAGAAATTGAAAACGACATGAAAACATACTTCTAGTTGCTTACTTGTATTTCCTACAGTGTGACGTTATTTGAGTAACTTGAGGTTCTAAAATAAAAAATAAAATCAAGTTATAATAACCCCCAAATTTCTTGAGCTCACTGTCACCTTTCTCTGGATCATTTACTTTGTACATGGAAAAAGCCAAAAACATAACAACTAAGGAAACTGCTTGCAGCTGGAGGGCCTGCAGCATCAGTTTATGTATGCTTCAGAGCCTCGCCATTTTCATAATGTTGTAGAGCTGGACAATAACAACTGTGAACTTAGAGCCGTCTCTTCTTTAACCTTTGTTTAAGCCTGTGCCAGTGCGGGGCAGCAGGGATCCTGTTATTAATGGAGATTGCCCCCTAGTGGAAAATTTACAGGTCCCTACACAATGAAAGCAGCTGACTGGAGAGAGTACAATATTTGAAGTACTTTATAATGCAAGAGAGATTAAACTCTTGCTTTACGCCATTCTCTCAAACTGGCTATGGTAGCAGAATAATGTCTCTCTCCCTCAAAGATGCTCATATCCTAATTCTCAGAACCCCATGTATATGTTAGCCAATACAACCTAAGGGACTTTCCAATGCCTTTGAGTTAGGGGTATTGAGATGGGGAGTTATCTGAGATTATCCAGGTCTTATGCTCTGGAATTAACTTAATATTGCCATGTTGTTGGGTATTTAAGCTATTTGGGGCTTTCAGTATAATAAATAGTGTAGAGAATATTTTATGCAAAAGTTTTTGCCATCTTAACTCATTTTAGGTTGCTGTAACAAAATACCTGAATCTGGGTAATTTGTAAAGGTAAGAGGTTTATTTAGCTCAAAGTTCTGGTGGTTGGAAAATGTAAGGAACATGGTATCTGGTGAGGGCCATCTTTTAATATGTCAGAACATGGTGGAGAGCCAGAAAAAGAAGAGGCTACATGCACAGGGGTGAAGCATGTGGGCATCTCAACTTGATTTATTACAACCCATTCTCTTGAGAACTAATCTAGTCCTGTGAGAACTGCAATAATCAGACCTAATCATCTTCCACCTGGCCCTCCATCATAAGTATCTACCACTTCTTAACATCACCAACGTGATGAAGGCCAAGCTTACAGCATGTGAATCTTTGATGAAAAACACACATTCAACAACCAAAGAGATAGCTCAGTGGCATAAGCACCTGCCTGGCAAACTCAAGGTCCTGCATTAGATCTCCAGTACAAGAAAACAAGAAACAATGACAAAAAAATGTTCAAACCATAGCATCTGAGTTTTGTATTGTTTCCTTCAGATAAATATCTGAAGATAGAATAACTGATTTAGAGGCTGTGGATAATTTCAAGGTCTATGAAATTTAATTAAAAAGGGCCAGAGAGATGGCTCAGTAGAATAAGCGCTTTCCTGGCAAGCACAAGGGCCTGAGTTCAATCCCTGGTTTTATCAAAAAAGTAAAAAGAAACACTTCTAAAAACACTATTTTCTATTAGGTTTAAGTCAATTTCCTTTCCTATGAATAGCACATATTGGCTGGAAAATTTGCATGCACAGTCTTAAATCAGTGATGTTAGAGTCTATTTAAATGCAATTCATCCTACACCAAACATTTTATGTCATAAAACACACACACACACAAAATGAAGCTTTTATTTACATAAAATATATTACTTTGACCAACCCCACACAGTCTACTAAAAGATATTCAGGAGAGGGACCAAAAATGACCACAACTCTATAAATGAGAATGGAAAGAACCCACCTAATAGGGTGAACAATTAAACATAGGAGAAAAAGAGGCAAACAACAGTATACCTCTGTTGTTTTAACAGAGGTAAATATGACTTATGATTGAGGTAAATATGACTTATAATTGAGATGTATTATAAGCATGTCAATCATAAGTCAATACATCTCAATTATAACCATCAATGTAAATGGATTCAATTTACCAATTAAAAGAAATAGACTGGCATTGTGGATTAGAAAGCAAAATCCAACAATATGCTGTACACAAGGAAAACACTTAACTCATAACAAATTCATAGGCTGAAAGTCAAAGGATGGAAAACAATACTGCATGCCCCAGCACCTGACAGAAAAGAAGGGGTAGCAATCCTCTTCTCAGACAGTCTGAACGTTGAACCAAAAATGATCTAACTAACTCTATATTCTATGTGTAATACTAAAACCATGCTTAAAATACCTGCCATTTTGGCCTTCTAAATGTGTACTGCTTCTAATGTGATATCAGTTATTGCTGTACTGTCTTTAAAATAAGTGCATGTTTAAAAGGTAATAAAAGTAAATGAGGGACAAGAAAAACAAAATGTAGCAGGAATGTAGTACTACAATGTTGTATGTGGTTTGATTTCAAAATTTCTGTGTATAAATATATAATTGTTTTTTAACATATAGGGATTCAAATTTTATTTGTCAAATATTTTATTTTTATTTATATTATTTTTATTTTTTGCAGTACTGGGGATTGAACTCAGGACGTTGCTCTTGCCAATCAAGTTCTTATTCTACTGAGCCATCTCTTAGGCCCTCAAATTTTAGAATATCCATGGTTGTTGGAAAATGGCAGATCCATTTTATATCTAAGGTATGTGGAATTCAGACAGATAACAATGTTAAACTTAACTGCCTCTGTTATAGGATAATAATAATATTAAATCTTTCTTCTGGATGTTTAACAACTAAAGTTTGCAGATCAAAAATTAGACAGATGGGCTAAAAGGATAGCCAATATTATGGCCTTAGCCCTTCAAGGTCAGTGAGGACTCCAGTCCTAAGAGAACCTCTTTAGTGACACCCTGAAATTAAGTTGTTTCCCAAATTTTGTGATGAAGAAGATTATGGGGCCACAGAGGAAAGTTATCAATGATGCACAGTGTGCTTATAGAGTCACCTAGAGAGAAAAAATTCCCTCAAGCTTTCACAGAGAGCAAATTGGTCAAGTAATGGCTGTGACTCATCCAGATGGCTGATACTGACAAAAGATCCACAAGGTGCTGTACGTGCTTCCATGGTAAATCCTGAGGGGATTTGACTGACCTTACCAGATAGCAAAAGTTATGTTATATAGGTTTTGCTTTAACTTGGTCTTAACCATCCAGCAGAAAAGTGTAACCACAAAGTATATAAAGTAAGGCTATATCAATATGCTGAGGTGTAAAAGGTTCAAGTCAACAACCTTGGATAATTGCCAGTTGTGCTGATAACTTACTACTACTATGGACTATTGGACTATGTTGGGGCATTTTGCTGAATTCAAGTACCTGTAATCTTTGGATTGCCCTCAAGTATCAAAAAGTCCTTTAAAGACTTCTCCAAATGCAGCTTCTCTAACTGCAATGGAACACCCAACTCTGACAAAACAAAACAAAAAAGGGGGATACAAATAAAGGACCATTTTGTTGTGAAAAAATATATATGTATATACAAGATAGGGAGGAGGGCCTTGCTGTGTCCCAGCAATGAACTTTTCTGAGTGCGTTGCTGAGAGCCTCTAGCTGAAAAGACCACCTTTTTGCAAGGCTTACATTTCCTCCTGTCTACGTTCAAGGATCCTCGGTGATTCTCAAGCTACACAATGGAGGCAGTGACTATGGAGGACGTAGCTGTGACCTTCACCAAGGAGGAGTGGGCTCTGCTGAATCCATCCCAAAAGAAGCTCTATAGAGATGTGATGTGGGAAACATTTAGGAATATGACTGCTGCAGGAAGAAGTTTGGATAAACAGCAAATTGAACAAGAGTACAAAAATTCCTCAAGGAATCTAAGGAATGAAGATGCAGAAAATCGCTATCAGTTTAAATCTTGTATATACAAGATAGTTAGGATAGATATATAGCTACTTTCTCTTAGTTCAATGAGAAGAAAGGTTTGTATTAATATTGTTTAGACAAGATATCATGTCTGCATCTTATCCTCTGAATAACTACTATGAAGACAACAAAATGCAATGTATTAATTATTGTAACTATCCTACTAACCTGTTTTGAAACTGTTTCATTGCTATTTTATCTATTTTCTCATTAAAATGGACAAAAAATTTTAAAAAATATACATTACTTTGATGTTGTGTTCTATTGTATCTATTTTTACATATAAAATTGTAATTCATAAATTAATTTCAGGGTCTATGAATCAGCCATAATTCAACTTTAAAAATACTGCTATAGAACATGGGCGTGGACTGAGCTGAGTGTAACACATACATACATTTAGAAGGATCGTAGAAACCACCCTTTGTAAAAGTAATCTCAACCCCCAATATTCTGCCACCTAGAAGAACTTGCTTTTCTAATGGAGTGATCATAGCACTTGATTAAAAACAACATGTGCATTGAACAGCTGACCAATATTTAAAATCTGGATTTAGCTCTGCTTCCAAGCCTGAATGTCAACACCATTAGTTTTACATTTTGGATGTTTCTTAATTCAAGAATTCTCACAGGTACACACCTTGTGATTTCTATGCATTTAATAATGGAAGATAAAGTGGCAACCGCAGATCCTTAAAATTCTGAATTCTGTGAGATTTTTGATGTAAGTTGCACCTTCGGTGTCATCAACACTTTGTGTACCTGTGAATTCTAGGTAGGCTTTAGAAAGAGATTTAGATCCTCAACTAACATCTGGGAAAAGGGGAACGAACAAGGACTGAGTTTTTAAAAATAGAGAAGACACACAGAAAGGAAATATCTCTATTTTTAAATACATGTCAGATGAATATCCTGGACTCAAATCTAAGAGAAATTCCTCCTCATGTGTTAAGTGCTACCATTGTGATGAAACCTTATTTAAAAAAATCTGTCAGCATATATATTAAACATATGCTATGGACCACCTAGCTCTAAATTTTATAAAAAATTTAAATGACAAACATTTCATGAAACATTACATTTTTATATTAATTCAAGTTTTCCTTTCTTATTTCCAACTGGCAAATAAATGGTGAACACTAGAAGACAACAATAAAGCAACAGTTAGATATTTTAAAGTTTGAGAAAAATTGCCTCAAAATTATCTTCTATTTATGATACATTTTTCCTTGAAAAAATTTAAAATATTTCTAGACACCATTATTTACATAGTCTTTTAGTGCAATAAAGTGTACATTCACAGTATAGAAAGATTAAAGAGAAAAAAGGCTGTACCAGTGGAGCTGTGCAGAGTTAGAAGTATAGATAAATGTTTACATTTCAAATGTTAAATCATTAACTCACATGCACCTCATCCTTTAATCGTAAGACCCTCAAGAGTTTGATTTTCTGAGAGCACAGATTTTCTTTTTTGTTGTTGTTGATAGAAACACATCACCAACTATATGGTAGGCACTATTCTAAGTTCTTTCTAAATATTGGCTCATATAGCACTATTAATATTACATTTTTTTTTGTCTTTTTGAGACAGGGTCTCGCTATGCAGTTCAGGCTGGCTTTAAGCTCACTTTGTAGCTCAGGCTGGTCTCGAACTCACAACAATCCTCCTGCCTCAGCCTCCTGAGTGCTGGGATTACAAGCATGTGCCACCACGCCCGGCTAATATTACATTTTAAGGGCTGGTGATACAGCTCAGTGTACTAAGTGCTTCTTTAGGTAAGTGCAGGGGCCAAGGTTCAATTCCTTGTACCACATGCTGTGCTGGCCCTGTCCCCAGGGACACTGAGTGGGCAATGGAGTCTGGGTGTGGTGGCGCATGCCTTTAATCCTAGCACTAGGGAGGTAGAAATCAGGAGGATCAGTAGGAGTCCTAGTTGCATAGTGACACACACACACACACACACACACACACACACACACACACTGAAAAAGTACATTTTACAAAATAGGAACTGAGGTATTGATATATAAATGACTTATTGAAGATAACAGCTAATCAGAAGTGGAAATAGGGTTTTAAGACTACAAGTCTGGCTCCTTGGTCTTAATGATTATAATTTGTTTCCTCTCATGCTGTAAATGTATCCTTTTCTTTGAAAAACTCAAACTTCTCTAGGTTTTTATATTGTCTGATATATGGGAGCATATTTTTTACATAATAATTTCTGTCAGAGGAGAAATTCAAAAGCCATTGTGTATGTTTGA
Organism: Ctenomys sociabilis; assembly: GCA_004027165.1. NCBI lineage: Eukaryota > Metazoa > Chordata > Mammalia > Rodentia > Ctenomyidae > Ctenomys > Ctenomys sociabilis. The sequence goes on from PVKA01016403.1 coordinate 13,710, forward strand.
ACATATACCTACATACTTATATTCATACATGAGCTGGGATAGAAATTTACACTGGACTAGAGGTACAAGTCCTCTGGGTTTCCTCTACTGTCCACTAGATGGCTGTCATCTCCTAGGGTCAGTGGGTCATTGAAGAGTCCTGGCTGGAATTTGATGTCATTGTGAAAATTAAGTGCTCCTAATATAGCCCTCAGTCAAAAGACCCTATGCTCTGTGGCCTTTTGTTTTTAAAGCAGACTACCAGAGTTCTCTTGTCACTTACACGTTCCCTGATGATAATTATAGGGCCTCTTAGAGCCCTGTGACCCACAGAAACTGGGACTATGTGCTCCACTGAATTCAGCTGCTTCTCTTATGTTCCTGGACCACTGAATGCAGCATCATTACACCATGGGGGACTTATGTGGTATTCTACAGTCTCCTCTGGCATAGGCCACACAATGTTCTCCTTTCTCAAAGCATAAAAGTGGGCTCCTTATTCCTTTTCTGGAAGTTTTGAGCCCCCATGGGATGAGTCGAAGCATTTGCATCTGACTTTTGGTGTGTTATGGCTTGGCAGAAAGTTTGTCTGCATTTTGTTCATGTCCAGTGACATGAACAGATTCTCCAGACTTTGTCTGAGACTGAGATTAAGGATAGCAGATTAGTAAACTATGCAAGAAACTTCAAGACAGTCTAATGTTGGGGCAGTTTGACAGTTTGTTGTTGTTGCAGAGAGTTTTTAGCCAGATTTACATTGAGAATTGAGAGCAAAGAGTCCAACATAAATATTTAAAATTTTTGAGTTTGGCCAGAAAGGAAGTTCTAGTAAGGTAGAAGTTCTACAAAGACAGAAGAGAGGAGAAACTGGCCACTGAAAAGACTAGGAAGACAAAGCCAAGTATTTCACAAGAAGACAATTGAAAAGAAGTCCTGCGTACATCATAAGAACCATCAGGACTCTAGCCTTCACAGGTTCAGAGTTGCAAAGGTGAAACACTTAGCTCTGAGAAGAAAACCCCAGAGCATCATGTTCCAAAACGGTGGTGGCCTAGGGAAACTGCTGCTCAAGATTTGATCCATAGGTATCAATCCCTATAGCAGGAGAGATGGAAGCTTGGGCACTGCTCCAGTTGGTTCTGGTTTTACATGCATGCAGAATGCAGGAGCTGTGGTGTCAAAAATGCTTCCATCTAAGAATTGGGACTCCGAATCTGGGCTTATTTCTGGCACTGGCGCTTCTCTATGAAGGCCATCCCAGCAACACTCCACCTGCCCGGAGAGAAGGAAGATGAGCCAGTCAAGCTCCAAGTCCAGCCATCCCCTGGCTTCCAAGCAGGAAAAGGGTGGCACTGAGAAGCCCAGTGTCGACCTCCCGGCTGACCGAAGGGGAGCAAAAGCAAGGGTACTGCCAAGATCTGGAAAACTACCACGGCCCCAGGGAGGAAACCACAGGGCAGACCCAAAAAACTGGAGAAGGAGGAAAAGGAGGGCATCTTGTAGGAGTCCTCAGAGGAGGAACAGTGATCATGTGGTGCCACCCACCCCTCCCAGGAGGAAAAACAGCCTTCTGGAGGACAGCTTGGCCCCGCCCCACCTGCCCCAAGTCTGTCACCCCGCCCCGTCCCACACGACAGCACACCAGCGCTGCGGCCCTGTGGTCAGGTCAGAGCAGCCCCTGCCCGCACACACTTGCCCTCCTGGACAAGGCTAACATCTGTTTAGCCGCTACTGGTTCCCCTGTGCCCCCCGCCTCAGGGCCACTGCTCTGGTACCTTCCATTTCTCCCTGTTCCTTCTTGTTTCCCCTCTAGGGGCCTGGGAGAGCTCCTTGCCCCATCTCACACTTGCCTCACCCCACCTCACTGTGCTGGTAACAGCCAGGTGGCCAATGGGGGAGGCTCAGCCCCCCAAGTGTCCCAGCCAGTCTCATCCAGTAGGGCTCACCCTCCTGTTCCTTCCCAGCCTTCCTAGTCAGTCCCCAAGTTGGACACCTCCTGGGGTACAGGAAGGAGCAAGAGCCAGAGGCCCTGCCCTCCATGCCACACCCTCGAGAACAGCTGGCCCTCACCTACTCACTCAGTTGAGACCCAGGTCCCTTCTGGCAGCTGCCTAAGACTAGGCTTGCACCACCTTGCTGCTTTCACTGCAGCTGCTGACCCTGGGTGGGTGCCACTACCAAGTCTGCCCCATGCTTCCTACCCCTCAGCTCCCCTTCCCCAAGGTTCTGTTTCCGTCTTTTCCTCTGTTCACAAGCTACTTCTGGACAGTTGTGTTGGTTTTTTGTTCAATGTTTCACTCTTAGACATTTGTCATTGCCGCTGTCATCAGTGCCAGATGCTCATCCTCATTGCCCCCGTTCTGCTCTGCTCCCTCCCCAAGTTGGGGTGGGGTGCCCAGGCTGGTGCAGAGCACCTTGTCCCAGGGAAGATGGGGTGCTGCCCCTGGGATCCTGCCACACAGCGAGGAGGGGCCATGGCCACTGTGGAAGGGTGTAGGGGCCACCAGCTCCCCCTGTTCTGGTGGGGAGGGCCGCTATTATTTGTCCCAGCCTGGGGCTCCTTCTCTATTTTCCTATTTGCAGTTACTTGAATAAAAAATATCCTATTCTAAAAAAAAAAATTCTTCCATCTAAATTTCAGAATAAGGGCTGGAGAGATGGCTCAGTAGAATAAGCGCTTCCCTGGAAGCTCAAGGGTCTGAGTTCAATCCCCAGTTCTTCAAAAAAAAAAAAAATCAGAGTAAGACCTGTGAGGCCACACAGTGTGCCCCTGAGAGGGCAGTGTAGAAAGCTATGGTGTAGAGACCTCAGAAGGTTGGAGAAGCCAGGAATGTAGATCATCTGAAGAAAACTGCAAGGAGGGAGGACTAGCCCAAGAGCGAAGCCATGGGAGCTACAACCACCATCAGGGCCATAGAGGTGGATCCACTCAGCCCTGTGGAGTTTAAATCTTTTTGTGTGTGTGTGCAATTTTTTTTTTTTTTTTTTTAGGGAAGGGTCTACAGGGTGTTCAGGGTCTCACTATTAGATTGTACTCATTGTGATCCTCCTATTTGCAGCCTCCCAAGAGCTGGGATTACAGGCACGTGCCACCACACCCAGTCTCAATTGCCTTCTCAGCTCGAGCCCTAGAGGTGGGGCCGGCAAGGGAGGCCCAGGGAACGAACCCTGGCTGCTGAGCCTGCTTGCAGGTGCTTTAGTCCACTGAGCTATTTGCCTGGCCTGGAGTTTACATCTTGCTGCAGATTGCCTCAGATGCTGGATATGGAACTCTAGGATTTAATGTTTGTCCTGTTGGACTTTGAACTTGCTTTGTTTCTATCTTCCTGTTTGTACCTTTTGGAATGGAAATGTCTACCAGGGGCTGCTGTATGTTGTATAGGGGCTTGTAGCTACAAGTTTGCCTTAAACCTTAGAGGAGACTTTGGATTTGGACTCTTTAGCAATGCTGAAACTGTTAGGTTTGACAGCTCTTGGAGATGGACTAAATGACTTTTACATAAAGGAATGTACATGTCTTTGGGGGCCAGGCTGGAAAGCTATGGTTTATGTCTAGATGCTTCCCCAAAATCTTATTCGGTCATAGGAGGGGCTTTCTCAAAGGTGATTAAATCTAGAGTGTGATGCTGGGATTAAGAGTGTGAGATTACTCAGTCAGTCCACTGATTGATTTGGCAGTGCCCATAATTCTGCTAGCCTAGATGAGTATAAAAGGGGCAGAAAGAACGTGTGGAGGTCCCTTGCTTGCTTTGTTGCCTTCTGTCCACTATGAACAGTTTCTTTTCTGGGAGGCCTATCTGTCATCCACCCTGCCCTGGAGCCAGCTGACTGTGGACTGAAACCTGTACAAACCTCTACAAATAAATCTGTCTTTAACTTTGGATGTCAGGTATTTTTGTCCTGACAATGAGAAAACAAACTAAGGCACCTGACCTAGGGTAGCTGTAGGGCTAATCTAGTGCACTGATGGTGAATCTAATGCACATGTGAGGCAGCTGGCTATTTGTCACCACTGAAAGCTTGAAGAGTTTTGCTATTACTGTTTTAGTGGTTCAAACATAACAAAAGCCCATATTCTAGGGCTGAGGGTATAGCTCAGTGGTAGAATATTTGCCTAGCAGGGCTGGTGAGATAGCTTAGTGGACTAAGTACATGCTTTGGTAAGCACAGGGACCAGGGTTCGATCCCCAGTCCTGCATGCCATGGTGGCCCCACTCCTGAGGCGCACTAAGCTGGTGACCCAGTCCTGGCATGGTGGTGCACACCTGTAATCCTAGTTGTGTAGGCTGAAAACAGGAAGATCACTATGAATCCAGGTTGTGTGGTGAGACCCTGTACCAAATACATAACATGAGAAAAAAAAAAAAAGAATATTTGCCTAGCATGCACAAGGTCCTGGGTTTGATTCCCAGCACTCCAGAACAAAATGAAAGGGCCAGGGATATATATCAGCAGCATAAACACCTTCTTGCCAAGTATAAGGTCCTCAGTTCAATCTCTGGTACTGAAAGAAAAAGAAGAGGGGGAAGAAGAAGAAGAACAGAAGAACAAGGTTAGAGAAGTGAATGAAGTTGAGAGAACTGGAGTAATGAGGGCAAAGGAGGGACACAGGATGTATCATGCCATAGTGAGGAGTTGGCCTTTATCTCACCTTCCACACCAGAGGCATTTAGTACCCATTTGTGGAAATAGTCTTGAAACTAGACAGCACTTTAAATCCAAATTTATTTTCATTTGCTCCTACTCTCCACTGTGTGTCTTCTAATGATGCCTAAGTGGAAAAGGATAAGATTGCTTATCTCACGCCTTTCTATTTCCTCCGGGGAAATTTCTCTGAGGGGTGCCAGAGAGATTATCTGATGAAGCCCTTCATAGTAGAAGGGTTATTATAGCAGGGCTCAAGCTGTTTCCTCCAGAGGCCGCAGCTAGACCTGGGTGGCAGTCCTGTCCAGGTGATTCTCCGACTGCGGGATGGGGGTCTTCTGTCTTTTCTTGGGCGATTGCTGACCTCCCTGCTCACTAAGTGTTGCTATGGAGAAACAGGCAACATAACATTTTCTCTAAAGAGAGTTACTCACATTTTCCAGGTAACTTTTATTTTGAAGGCTTTCTTTTTTTAGGTGCCTGAACTGTGACTTTTAGGTTTTTCACTTCATGCCACTTTTATTTTAGCATGGGCTGCAAAATGTCAAGGTAATGACATTTTGGAGCATTATTAAAGAGTCTAAGGGAGAATGTGTTACCTGATGACCTTTTGAAGTCTCCCAAAGGACCATTTACAGAGAGGGCATCCACATCCACGGGGCTGGGCACCTGAAAGCAGGGAAGGAAAGTAACATTTTCATGACTGTATTACAGGTCAGGGATTTTGAGGCTACTTCCTTTGCCCTGGCCTATAGCGCTGACCTTTATGCCATTCCCATTTTGCTGGTGTGGAAACTGAGTCTGAAAGAGCTTATGGAATTTGGTCTAGGTGGGATTTTAGCACATGCGCATGTCTCTAAAACCTGTTTTTACCAGGACATCGTGCCATAAGTGAGGCTAAGTGTTCTAAGGTCATTGTGCTTAGAGGGTTCCTGTGGCCACGCCATAGTCTCAACTAGTCTTGGCAGAAGCAGTTGGGAAGATGGGCAGGGCAGTAGGAAAGGTATATGCTTGTTTGGCTGGGGCTTGGGCAGTGGAGGGACAGCCTGTTTTGATGCACACACTCTAACCCTTTCCTAATCTGCATTTGGGATAGCTGTTCTCTGGAGACTCTTGCTTTTTTTTTTTTTTTTTTTAAATGTATTTGGTACAGAGTCTCACTGTGCAGCTCAGACTCATAGTGATCCTCCTGTTTTCAGCCTTCCCGGTGCTGGGATTATAGACATGCCCAGTCTTGGTGGCCTAGCTTAGTGCTCCCAAGGGTGGGGCCAACATGGCATGTGGTGCAGGGATGGAACTCTGGTCCCTGTGCTTGCCTAAGCAGGCGCTTAGTCCTCTGTGCTATTTCACTGGCCTAGAACTCTTGCTTTGGGCCTCAAATTTGCAAAGAAATATAGGCTTAAGGCACATAGGCAGGTCAGGAACAGAAAGATGACAGCCCTTTTCTGAATGAGATGCTCTGAGAACTGAAAAGACACAATGAATTGCCAGAGATTTTTTTCACTTTTTTGTCTGAGATGATTTTCTCTTTCTACGGTGAAATCACTATGGAATAACCTTTCTTGAACCTCACAGTTTGGGTGAGGAAGCAAATTTCCTGCTGCCACAGCAACCGCCTCTCATTTAACCAATACAGCAGGGAGGAAGCCCTGTGATGTGACATCTGAGAGGCACGAGGGAGTCAGACCACCCTGTTTCCTACCTGTTTGTGTACCAGGTGCTAGACGAACATACAGTTCAAAAACTTTATCTGTTCACCAGCTGGCAGAGAACCTAGGGCCAGGCCCTGCCGTTCAGCCTGATGCCTACATTAGGCCTTGGGATTGTGGTCTCCACCTTCCCAAGGGGGGGCACTCACCTCCCTTCTCACCTCCTTCATAACACAGTAAAGCAAAATTCAATGCTTTTTGGCCTCTTCTTAAAATTGACTTAAAAACACTCTCTATATTAAGAAAGTCTCCTGACAGTACTATACATATGTCTTTTGAATATGCAGTTTGTCTCTATTACTTTGCTCATGGTATTTGTAACCATGAAGAAAAATACTAATTTTATCAAGCCAACACCACCAACAACTTCCTTCATGGTGTCTGGGCTTGGTACATTGCATGGAAAAGCATGCTGTATGCCTGAATTATAAAAGTATTATAATCTATTATAATTTGTTCTAATACTTTAATAACTTTTACCTTTTATGTTTAAGTCTAGATTCACCTATGATTAGCTATACCCAGTTGTCCTAAAGCCTTATTGAAAACTTTCTCTCCATTGGCTTGAAATAGTATCTTCATCTCAGAATAAGTTTTCAGAAGCATTTGTGTATATTTCTGGGTTCTTTTCTATTAAATTGAGTTGAACTGCCTGTCTGTTCATGGGTCACTACCAGGTTAAGTACTGCTATGGTTTTGACAACGCATGCTAATACCTGTTATGATTTGCCTCATTTCTTCCCAGTTTCTTCTTTAGAAAATTTCTGGTTACTCTAGGATGCTTATTTTTCCATATGAACTTTAGAATCAGTTTTTTATATTCCCAAAAAAGCTCCTATTGGTATTTTCACTGGGAGAACATTGTGTTTATAGATTAATTAATGATGCATAAAAAATTCACAATGCTCAATATCCTTTCAAATTGGTTTAAAATGTCATTTTTTTATAGTGTAAAAGAAATTCTGGTAATTTTGTAATGGATGAAATGGAGCTCAAAATCCTATCTATTTTCTCTTAATTCTTCCCTTGAAGCAATCACTGTCAATAATTCTGTGTTCATCTTACAAGGTATTTTTTAATGAGCACATTTGTAATCATGCATTCACATACATTGTAACATGCATATCTTTTTATATAGTTATGTATAATTTCATATCAGAATTATTTTAACTCACTTTTGTTTAATCAATCATATACCACATTAATACCTTAGACATAACTTGTGGGGAACCACCTGAGCAGCTCTCCTTGAAAGAAGAGTGACTGTCTCCATTTTGACTGAGTCTGATCCTATTTCCTCATATTGTTATGTACAGAGCTGGCTAGGACTTCTGTTTATCTTTCAATTGGCCTTAAGCAATGTGTATTGGTCTAGCTGAGGTGCTGGTGATAGTCTTTGAAGGTGGCATGTGTGTTTCCTTGGTAAGCCTGTTGCTCCTTAATGTGAGCCAGGTGGAGACAGGAAGGTAGAGCTAATACTCCGCGCTGCCAGCTGGGATGGAGCCTCGAGATCGAGGCTATGACTTCCTGGGGCTTGAAAAACTACATCAAAGCTGAAGTACTAGACTTCCCAAAATGTTAAATACTATATAATGCAGATTACTCTCTCTGCATATCCTCTCTACATATGGCAGAGGTAAATGTAGGCCACCCACCTAGCTCAGCTCACAGTAGTCACCTACTTCCCACAATTCTCAGTCAATCCTGAAGCCACTCCTCCACTGAATAAAACTGGGTGAGGCCCTGGGTCACTCTCTTGGTTCCAGAAAGCCATGTCACGGCAGGACTTAGAGCCCCTTGACTCCCCCATGATTAAAAATATAATTTAGTGTCCTCATTTTCGCTGTGGGTTGTATGGAAAGTGGTAGATTGTAATCAACTTGATGAGATTCCAATCATGTAACTTTGGGATTACAAGTATTGGTTTCTTGGACTGAGACAAGGACCTGGAAGTGTCTCCTACAATAACTTATTCTTTTAAAGGTCCAATGGTGACCCATGGTATGAGAAAACAGGGATGCCATAACTAATTTACCTATTTCCCCAAAATGAATACTTTAATCCTTTCCAGTTTGTGGACAACCTTTGTGCAGATTTTTCAACCACATAATTTCCTACAAAAAGGACTACATGGTCAAAGACTAATAGGCTCTTTCAATGATAAAGTGTCATGATACAGAAATGACCTCTCCACCAAAGGGCAGTTTGTCTGAGAATGTGCTCCACTGTAACACTATGTCCTCCAGGCCCAAGTGATGGTCACTGACATCCACATGTAATCTGGATGTCCTGGGGGAGTTCTGAGTTTAGTGTAAATACTTGCAGGTTGGATGGTTGGGTGGTTGGGTGAGTGAATGGAATTAACAGGATCTGGTGCAAAGTCTTGGTCCTACTCACAGGGCTGGAGCCAAAGGCTGCCTAGGGAAACTGGGGGACATTATCAGAGACAGATGAGTAAAGGAAGGGAGAGGTGTTCCTGGTCCACGGACCTGTAACTTAGAATACATTTCTCCATATGTAGGCTATCCTTGGTAATAGTGAGGGTGACAGATTCATTTTATGCAATAATATCAGAACTATTATTTACAGTTGTTTCATCCCCATCTGGAAATCCACAAAAACCTATTTACTCTTATCTTTGAAGTCATCAACTGATGTTCAGTAGAATGGGCTCTTGCCTGAGTTCAATCCCTGGTTCTGCAAAAAAAAAAAAAAAAAAAAAAAAAAAAAAGAAAGATTTTAAGGAGTAGATATATTCACAGAGAACTGAAAGTAACAAAAATTTAAAGATACTGGCAGGTATGCTTGTAACATCAATGGATCTGAAATAACTTCTGTGGTTCACATAAGAGTTGTGGTTAGGTCATTTAGAGATGTGCTGCGGTGGGGGAGGTCTGGCATGGAGACTCTGGACATTGGCCCTGGTCAGATTTCCTCCTTTCAGCCATGCCATCTCTCTTGGGAGTAGTGCTCACCATTCTGGGCAAACAAATGAGTTGTAAGGAACAGATGACATCAAGAAAGCAGACATCCTCTACAGGAAAGACTACTGCTCTGGATTTTGTCAGTGCCAGAGGACTATGAATGTGAATAGGACACATATCTTCTTAATACCAAGGATGAATATAACACAGTTAAAAAAGTAATATTTTCAAACTAATATCTGTGCCAATTATTATATAAACTCTTACTGTGCTTCTGAATTACCAGAGGGAATTCATATAATTGCAAATTACAATTACATTCTCTAGCAAGTGTGACCCAGTAGAATCAGAGCCAAAGAGCTTGTACCTGTAAAACACTCTCATTCCAGCACACATACACACACACTGATACTACCTCCTTTCTCAGCCACGCATAAGGCAGAACCCTCAGAGACTATGGCAGGGCACCCTCAGAGTTTTATCACTAAGCCAACCCCCTCCAGAGCAAACACAAACATAAACATAACATACTGATGGATTAAACACACAGGGAGGAAGTGTGGTAGCAATGTAAGATTTCAAAATACATTTACATGTATTTAAAAAAAATGTTAGAAATTGAGTAGTTTTGATATTGTAATTTAACTTTAGGTGGAGAGGAATGGTTAGAAGGCTTCTCCTGGAGGATCAGAGTAGAGGCCACTCAGACTTGACCCTGAAGCGATAGAAAAGCTGGGCTCATGGCCAAATCTGGTCTGCTGCCCTAGGCTGGAAGAGAGCACTCTGAAGTTGCTGTACCTACATTCCATTCCCACCCAGTCACAATGGCTTTCATTTCATTAAAAAAATAATAAGCTGGGAATCATGGCATATGTCTGTAATCTCAGCACTTGGGAGGCTGAGACTGGAGGATTTTTGCAAGTTTAAGACTAGCCTGGGCTACAAAGTGATCTCAAAGCCAGCCTGAACTCCATAGTGAGACTGTCTCAAAAAGACAAAAAAAAATCATGGTAAAATGCACATAATATAAAACTTACCATTTTAACTATTTTAAAATATGTAGTTCATTTCCACTACAGACATTTATACCATTGTGTTGCAAACACCACTAGCCATTTACAGAATCCTTTTCATCTTACAAAACCTAAACTCTACACTCATTAAACTATAACTTGCCTTGCTCTTTCCCTTAAGTGTGCAGCAACCACCATTCTAAGTTCTGTCTCTATTAATTTGATTGCCTAGTACGTCATATAAGTGTAATTAAATAATATTTGTCTTAATTACTCTTCTCTCATTGTTGGGATAAATACCTGACACTCAAATTGAAGGAAGGAAAGGTTTATTTAGCTCACAGCTGCTGGAGGTTTCAGTCCATACTCAGCTGGCTCCAAGGCAGACTGACACAGGGCAGAGAGCAACCTTTCATGGTGGAAGCAAAGAGCAAGAGCAAAAGAGGAGAGGTAGCCGCAGCTCAAGCAGCTGGCTTCTCTTAACTCCTTTCACTGAAATGCAAATTGCAGTGCAGCATCCAGGCCCACAGTAATCAATCACAAACTCCAGAAGCTGCCCCATGACTGTATGAGGTTCTGGGGCTGGGGGGGTGGTGACATCCATACACAAACCATAACAATATTAGTTCTTTTGTATGACTTGTTCATTTAGCACAATGTTTTTAGTGTTCATCCATGTTGTAGCATATGCCAGCATCTCCTTCCTTTTTCAGGCAGAAAAGTCTTCTATTCAAGGTATATGTCACATTTAGCGCACATCCTGAGCTGTCAAAGGGCACATGGGTTACTTTCACTTTTGGGTTTTTATAAATAATAGTACTAGGAACATCACCATACCAACATCTGTTCAAATCCTTAGGTTAAGTACATACCCAGATATAAATTTCTGGATCATATAATATTTCTATTTAATTTTGAGGGAATTAGCATATTGTTTTCCATAGTGGCTTTACTGTTCTTATGTCAAGTGCATTTTTTATATGAAATGGAACATGTCGGTTTGTCCTTTACTAGTATGTCATAATATATTAATTGATTCTTCAGATGTTACTCACTTTACATTCTTTAAGTTCTACTTAGTTATAGTGCATAATACTTGTTATATGTTGCTAAATTCAGTATTTTAATCTTTTTTTGTATTTAGTAAGGATTCACAGGGTCTCACTATGTAGATTAGACTCACAGTGTTATATGTTGCTGAATTCAGTTTTTTAATCTTCTTTTTTTGTATTTAGTAAGGATTCACAGGGTCTCACTATGTAGATTAGACTCACAGTGATATACCTGTGTTGAGCCTCCCAAGAGTGGGGATTACAGGTGCGCACCAACAAACCCAGTCTCAATTGCCACCTCCGTGTGCCTTGGGGGCAGGACCGGCACAGAATGCTAGGGATCGAACCCCTGGTCCCTGGTCTGCCTAAACAGGCACTTTAATCAGCTGAGCCATTTGGCTGGCGCAGTTTTTTAATATTCTATTAAGGATTTTTGCATGTATGTTCATGGGGATAATTAATCAGTCTTTCATTTTCTTCTCTTGTGATATCTATCTGCTTTGTTAGGATAAAATCAACCCTATATTATGAATTGGGAAGTATTTCTACATTCTCAATTTTGTAAAATTTATGTAGGATTATAGTACTACCTCTTTAAATTTTGGATAAAATTATTTAGGTAAACTAACTTCACCTCACCTCATCTCCCCTCACCTCACCTCGCCCCGCCCCGCCCCACCCCCCTCATTGTTTCTTTCTGTACTGGGGATTAAATCGAGGACCTAGCATGAACTGTATCCCCCACACTTTTAATTTCTGAAATATGTCCTAGGATAGTAAGTTGTTCAGGTGGGCTTGAATTGTCAGTCCTCCTGCTTCAGCCTTCTACAATGTTGAGATTACAGGCAGGTACGACCACACCTGGCTCCCAGGCAAACCTCTAAAAGCCTATCCCAAATTCTATATCTTTTTAGTTTAAAATCTTATTTCTTTCCATCCTATTAGGTTATAACTGAAATTGCTTCCCTAATGTGTGAAACTCTATCTGCCATCCTCTGACTGCTGTTGAAGCTCCTCATCTGTACTTTAATCTTAGGCATTTGTGTGTCCTTCAAACACACTGAGCTTGTTCCCAAAATGTTTCCAATTTGGGGCGATTATATTGGCTGCTCTTACTTCCCTCGGTAATTTAACAATTGGTGCCCTCTTGAGTTTTCAAGTCTCAGCCTGCACCTTTCCTCCTCAGAGAGCCTTGCTAAAGGGAGGGTTACACTCCAGGATTTATTTTCTCTGTCTCATCACCTTATTGTAATTCCCTGTGTAACACTAAATCACATCTTCACGTTTTTTGTTTATTACCTATTTCCCTCATATCAAATTAGCAGGAACTTTAGTATGTCTTCCTGCTACCAGGAACAGTAGGTGATTGACACATAGTAGGTGATCAAAAAATATCTGTTGAACAAATGAACATCAATAACAATCATAATAGCTGTTAATTAGGAGCAGGCACTGATTAAGAACTGGGTGCTGAATGAAGTGTTTGTAAATACCATTTAGCTAGTACTCTAAAGCAGCCCCAAGTGAAGATATTCCATCGCTTTATTAACCGAAAAGGAATGAAGCTTCAAGATAAGAAACACGTTCATGGCCACACAGCTGTTAGGGTTCAGAGCAGGCCCCAGGTTGTTTGACATCAGAACACAGACTGATCCGTATCTTGACATAAATGCCGTCCTCTTAGATAAAGGTAGAAAAAAGCTTATTTACTCAATTGAAGGTAGAGACCTCAGGTTGATAAATCTTCATGAAGTCCAGAGTGTTCTCAGCAGTGCTCTGTGTGGGCAGGAGGAGCTGCTGCCAAGCTGTGGACTCACACACTGTCTTTATGAATCACATACATCTTCAGAGGCTGAGTTTTCACATCCTCTTTTTGAAAATGCATTGGCTTCCATCAACACACTTGGCTTCATCTTGCTCATATTGCAAATTCTTATTCCTGTCTTTTGTGAAACCAGTGACCTTGTGACTTCTATGTATCTATCAGCTAACACTGGTTCCTTTAGATAGTCTGACAACAAAGGCTAATAATAACTCAAAGTCACTTGAATGCTCCCTCTGGGCGAGCACTGCCCCCAGGTCTTGCATCATCTGCACAACAGCCCCAGGATGGATCCTGTTTAGTAGCCCATTTTGTGGATTTGAGACCTCAGGCTCAAAGGATTAAATTACACCCTCTAAATTATGTTTTTAGTTTGCAGCAGAGTTGGTGTAGATGAGCCTAGCTCTGTAGACTCCTGTCTGTCTATGTAGCACCTGGCCAGAATCATGCATTGTGTGAGGCTCACTATTGTTGTTGTGGAAGGCACTTGAAATGCATTGTATCACAATGGTCCTGGAGAGGGCATGGGTGGGACACCACCTAGATCCTCTTTAATGCCAGACACCCACCCGCCTGCTTCTGTGAATGTTGAATGCTCACAACCCTGAGTGCCCAGGAAAAAAGGTCCACCTTGTGTAGGAATGACTGCTTTCCTAATGGAGGTGGCCCTAGCCTATGAGCTAATGACAGATGTGGGATACAAAGGCCTGGTTCCTAGTCACAAGCCTGGATAACTTTGCCCTCTCTACAGAGCTCCCATGGGATCAAGCTGAGTTTAGAATTTAGCCAAACTTGCATTTTCCTTGGCTTTATCCTCTGTTCTGTGGTGTTTCCCTTATTCCTCTTCTAAGGTCACTCACGGCAAGCATCTCTCTTGGGTCCTGCTTCCATAGATCTATAGACAAGCCATGAGTCCAGAGCTACTCTGCATGTTGCAGAGGGGAACATGAAGCTGGAGGCAGTTGTCTGTGGACAGGCACACATCTCACTATTGGAGGACACCCATGTGGGGAGCATTCTACCTTTTCTCATTGAAACCTCTGCCTCCCAAAGCACAGACTCTGGATTATTCTTACCTTCATTTTTTTCTTTTTCTGGGTTCTGTCATATCATTGTCTTCATCACCTAGCATGGACTATAGCTGTCAAGACACTTACAGAGCAGCTGGAGTCTGAGGTAACAATGGATTTTTGTTTGCCAGCATACTTTTCTACTGATAGTGCCCCCCCCCCCCCCGCCCAATTACAATGGCTGTGGGCCACAGGATAGACATGCTGCTCTGGGTATACCAGGGGCCATCCCTCCTATTACAGAAATTGGTCCTTGGACGACCTAACTCTTTCTACTTTTGCCGGTGATTTTTCTGATAGATGTACTGAGGACACACATAGATCAACCTAGGCTGCTTTGCTTCCTCTTAGAGCAGGATGATCTGTAATGTTTGCATCCAGTAATCTGGAGGGCACCCAGGGTGTTTAACCCGGCAAAAGTGCTTTCAGGGTCTCTCAGCTTCTCTGACAGATGAGGCTCCATTCGCTCTCAGTAGCTTTCCTGAGCTTTAAAAAACTGGTTTGCCACGTCCCTAGGCTTCTGTTGATTCTTGCAGCCTCCCTATGAGTAATACAGTTACTCAGACTTTTGCAAATGTGCTGTCTCACATTAATAATCTGTTCAGAGTTTAATAATCTGGACTAGACCTAAGCATAGTAGAGGTAGGGGCTATGGGTATAGCTCATTAGCAGAGCACTTGCTTAGCAGGTGAAAGACTCTGGATTCTGTTCTCAGCAGCAGCACAACAAAAAGAGTGGTATTGGTATTGAGATACCACTTGCTTTTTGCAGCTGTGTTAATGTTCATGAATCTGTTTGAAACCCTGACAGAATAAGAACTCTTGCAGGACCCTGGAAGTGCGGTGGTGCATCTTTGTAACCCCAGCACTCTGGGAGGCTGAGCTGGGAAGACTGTAAGTTAGAATCCAGCCTGGGCAGTTTAGCAATTTAGTGAGATCCTGTCTCAAAAAATTAAAAATGAAAGAATGGGGCTGGGGATGTGGCTAATACGAAGGCCCCTGAATTCAATCCCAGCACCAAAAGGTGAAGAGTGGACACTGGCGGGCTGGGCTGCAGGATGTCCGCCGCGTAGGAGGAGCGCAGTGGGGTGGTTTCGTGCGGCTCGCCATGGGGCCAGTGGAGCCAGACCCTGGAGGAGGTGTTCATTGAAGTTCAGGTGCCTCCGGGCACCCACCCATGTGCAGGACATGCAGCACGGCCTGCAGAGCTGCAGGTGGCATTGGCCATGGGGGGCTGCAAGATCCTGAAGGGCAAACTCCTCGATTCTACCATAGCTGATGAGGGAACATGGACTTCAGAGACAGAAAAATGGTCCACATTGTTCTAAGACAAAGAGAGATGCAGCAAACTGCTGGACTTCTCTTCTAGGATCTTAGTACGTTGCTGATCCGTGGGCGCAGGACCAAATGCAGCGAAAGCTTACGTTGGAAAGGTTCCAGAAAGAAAATCCTGGTTTTGACTTCAGTGGAGCAGAAATCTCAGGAAACTACACTAAAGGTGGACCAGATTTCTCAAACCTTGAGAAATAATTGCTATTTTTTTTAACACATTCTGTGAATCCTAACAAACGTTATCAATTTAATCAAAGGAGCAGATTATGAGACAGAAGAATGGATGCCTACAGCTAACAAATTATGAAATATATTTAAATATGGTTCTAAAATTGTATTTAAATATGATTTACATAGGAAATGTGTTATGAGAGCTATTCTATAGATATATGATAACTTTTTGGACTTGTTTTTGCTCACCATGAAGTTTTATATGCTGTGCTTTACTAATTTCATAATTAATTGTATTTTTACTATGTAAAACATTAACAAAATATGTAACATAAAATGAAAGTGTGCCATTAGGGAAAAATTTTAAATGTGATGCTAGAATGACATTCAATAAACCCTTCTAAATAGGAAAAAAAAAGGTAAAGGATGAAAATAGCAGTCTTGACAACTGCGAAGCAGCCCCAGATTAGTTGAAGAACCTGTCCTTCTCACGCACACAGGACAGGTAGGCTTACTGCCGATTTCTGTCTATACTTGTGGCACCTGAACGTTCTGACCACAGCCAGATGCCTCTTCTCGCTGCAAGAATTCCAGGAGACAGGCTACGTTCTCCAGAGCACTGTGAGCCTTGCCACCAGAAAGCGAGAATTAGGCGCAGAAATCGGGCCTTTTAACTAATAGTCCTGTTCTATTTAGTCCAACATCCCAGCTTTTCCAAGGAATGATTACATTGCTTTTTCCCTGGGTAGTAAATGGACAGCATGTGGATCAGCTAGAAGGGAGCTTGGTGCTGTGGGAGCTACCCTAACCAAAAATGCCTCAGGCAGGCTGTTTCGCTAGGTCTTTGAAACAGCACAAAGCAAGAGCAAACGGCTAGAAGAGGAAGCTGAGAAAAGCATGTCCCAGGGATACCTCATCCAGGCAGCATTCTTGTGGGGCTTTCTGTCCTACTGTTTCTTCTCAGAAGAGAATTTAATAATCTGTTCAGGGTAAGGCTGGAAGTTCTGATCAAAGAGTTTTTTGCTGATGGAAGAGGGATACAATCCTAGTTCCTTGTGCAGCAGGGAAGTGGGTACCAGTTTTCTCTCTGTTCCCCTTCCTCACATCTCAGGCTTCCCTCTTTGGTGCTCATGTCCTTCCCTGTACCTTCCCCTAGCCTCTCCTCAGGAGAGGTCCTGACATCTTCATGTGACTTCGAGGTGTCTCATACTCTCTTCTAGGAGAATTTGGGAGCTAGGTCATGTATTCTATTTGGTTCGTTAGCAGTTTTAGGGATCCAACCCAGGATCTTGTGCAGGAGGGGACAAGTGCTCTATCTTTGAGGCCCAGCCTTAGCCCTGGAAGCTAGATCTTTTTTTTTTTTTTTTTTTTTTTTTTTTTTTTTTTTTTTTTTGTCTTTTTGAGACAGGGTCTCGCTATGCAGTTCAGGCTGGCTTTAAGCTCACTTTGTAGCTCAGGCTGGTCTCGAACTCACAGCAATCCTCCTGCCTCAGCCTCCCGAGTGCTGGGATTACAAGCATGCGCCACCTTATTTGCAAAATAAGAACATTGTTTCTCTGTGAAAGATTTCAAGGAACACCCTAGTTCTTTTGGGCTAACTGACCTTAATCTTGTAGTTTCTAAACAGTAGTAATTTATTTCTCACAGTTTTGGAAGCTGGGAAATCCAACATTAAGGTGCCCACAGACTTGTGGTCTGGCAAGGGAGGGCTACTTCCTGGTTCATAGGGGCACTTTCTTACTGTCTTCTCTCCTGGCAAGAGAGGGTATGACTTCTCTTGGGCCTTTTTTTGTATGAGATTGTCTTGGTTACTTTTCACTTGTTTGTGGAACAAAGTAACCAAACCCAAAATGAAGGAAGGAAAGGGTTTATTCATTTTTTAAAAAAATATTATTTATTTTTTAAGTTGATTAATTTTTTTAAATTTAATTTTATTTTTATTCATTTTAATGGGAAAAAAAGAGGAAAGGTTTATTCAGCTCTCCGTTTTTTTTAAACCTTTATTTTATTTTATTTATTTTTTTAATTCATTTATTTATCATGGATTCTTTTTTTGAGGGGGTGGGGGTGGGTCAGCTCAGCCTGCCCTGGGGGGAGGGGCTGGTATGGCATGTGGTACTGGGGCTCGAACCGCGGTCCCTGAGAGGGCTTTAGACCGCTGAGCTATCTTGCCAGCCCCAGCTCTCCGTTTATGGAGGTTTCAGTCCATACTTGGCTGGCTCCAGGGCAGAGTAGCACAAGGCAGAAGGCAGCAGTTCATGGTGGCAGAAAACAGAGGAGGGAGCAGCAGCTGCAGCATCTGTCAAGCCTCTTTCCCTTGGAAGAGACGCACAGAAGCCTTCATGAACCCCTCTATGTACCCCTCCAAAGCTGAGTCATTTTTGGGTGGGATGTGGCTGAGCCCATGCAGCTAAGCTTCCAAGCCCTGGAGTTGACACAATGCATCAACCTAATCTTTTCCTAATGACCTCAACTATTTAACACCAGTACCACGTATCATGGGGGATAGAGGATGATGACATTTGAAATTTTTTTGTGTGTGGCAGGGGAGGGGTGGGCATAAGCACTCAGTTCACAGTAGCAAGGGATGGGTATAAGAGGTAGTTTTTTTTTTGTTGGAAGACCAAAAAGAGTACCCTTCCAGAAGTGCTATTTTTATATGTGAGGATATGCTTGGGTGTTGGAGCTATTCCTGAAAGTGTGTTACCAAACCCGAGCTAAGCTGTCTGGCACCCTGCAGTCATCCCTCTGTGCCTCAGTTTCCACAGTGTCCCCTCCCTGACCTTCCTACCCTCCCTGTCTCTGGCCCTTGCAGCTGCTGGCTAATCTGACTTCTCCACATCATCCTCTGGGTGGGTGTTACCATCATGTCCACTGTTATCTTCTTAGAGCAGGTGGGCCTGGGAGCCCAACACTGACAGTGACTGGGGTCCTGTGCCCAGCGACCGTACTCACAGCTCCCAGCAAGGCCGCTTACAGACCCCCAAGGAAGGGCAGTGCCTGGAGCTGTGACAGCTGAGAGCCTGAAGCTGCTGCTGCTTGATGGAGTTCGGCTCAGGAGCGGTGGCCTGTTGGGCTTTCCCAATGGCTCCCGGATCTGTACATAGTGCAGCACATGAGCGTGGGTGGCATTCAGGCAGACTCTTCGCAACCTCCGCCTGCTTTTGCATACTGCTGTTGATGCTGGAGAGAGGACACAAAGAAATCCAAGCCTATTTTTTTTTCTCAACAGCTTTGGCATTATAGGATGAGGTGTCAAGGTCAGAAAAGACCTGAAACTCAAGATGGTGTGCAACAGTTCTTCATATAACAGTGATGAGGTATGAGGACCAATTTTCAAGTTTCTAATCAGCTACAAAGCTCTCAGTGCCCTGGTGCCACCCAGGATGAATATTTTAGACTTAAATTATTGTCAGAACTTTTTTTTTTTTTACCTATTAAGGAACTTTCCATCTGAAGAACTTGTTGATGTGTGTGTGACTACCTAATAAATATGCATCATTTCCTCATGACAAAGGGGGAAGAATTTATCACAGAGAAGAAACAGTTATCGGCCCTGATTTATCTTCTTTGCAGAGAACTGGGTTCTCGAAGCCTGCACAGGAGTGACAAAAATTGCAGAGTTCTTTTCACAGAATGGTTATCAACCAATTCTATCATTAAGCCAATAAATATTTTCTACTTTGTAAAACGCTTATCATATAACCATTCTAGGTACTGGAAATACATTTGTGAATAAAGCTGGCAAATTATCCTGTCCTGTGGGCCACACATTCATAAGTTATTTGACAGAGTGGGACATTAGGGGTTCAACATGATTTTTAGAAATACTGAAGACTGCTATGTGGCACCAAAAACCAAGCTGCTTTGTCAACCTGAGTCTCTGGCAGTCATTCCTCCCTTGCCAGGAATTCAAAATTGTTCTATATTATATTTTAAATCTTTCTTTCTTCTTTCTTTTATATAGGATCTCACTATGCCGCTTGGACCTGCATGGCATGTAGTACCAGGAGTTGAACATGGGTCCTTGCATTTGCCAGGCAGGTGCTTAGACTGCCAAGCTATCTCCCCTGCCCTGTACATTTTTCTATGTGTTATCATTTGGCATCTTTTAAAATCTTTCTGGCTTGTAAAAGACTATTCTTCAGGGTTAGCCAGTTCTTAGGTAACAAAAACCTGGGACTGTCCTTGATATCCAAACTGGCCACTCCAGAGCCACAGCTTGTCCATCTGCTGCCTTCACTGCTGGAGGCAACGTTCTTCCACCTTGCTCATCATACGACAGGTCCTGGTAGCCCAGGGCAGACCATAATTACTCAAACTAATCAACCTTAACCAGTTTACCTTGTCCAGTCTCATGAAGAAGCCCTAATAAAAACTGAGGCCTAAGTGTTCCTCTCACTCCTGTCTTCCGCCTCTTGACACCTTGGTGCTCCTCGTGTGGCCCTTTGTGGTGTGCCTCTTGTGTTTAGGACCTATGAGCAGAATACACTTTGTTTTCCTGTGCTTCTCCTAAGTCTTCTTTTGTGGCTGCACTGACTGATCCTCATCCAGAACAATCCCTTTGCTGCCACCCATTCTTATCTCCTTTCAGTGAACAAGCACAGAACCCAGCAAGCAGGGCTGGAGCTCACAGAGCCAGATTCTGTAGTTCCAGTTTTGTCTCAGTCACTTGCCTGCTGAGTGACCTCAAGAAATTTCTTTTCAACATGTCTACTCCCATTTTTATCTGCTTCCAAGTAGAGATAATGATAATTAGTTTGTGAAGGTGTGAATTCAAATAATGGGAAATGCTGAGACAGAGTAGCTGTGAGTCTGCCTTTCTCACCCCTAGATGTAGGCTAGGCAGAATTTGGTATAAACAGTCTAGGATTTAAACAGATGCGGAATGCAGCAGTAAGTGAATGCCAGAACTGAAGGAGTCAGACCCATAGCTAGATAGTAGTCACTGAGCATTGGGTGCTGCTGAGAGAGGGTGAATTGACATTCATTCATTGAGCACACATTCACTAAGGCCCACTGTGTGCACGCCAGGTACTGTGTTAGGACATAGTGAGGCTGAGAGGTAAGACTGTCTCGGGAAGAGATAAATGTAAAGTAACTACCACACAGTGTGATTTTCTGAGAGGAATATTTTCTCAGAAAACATTTTCTGAGAGGAATGTTGGATTGGTGAGTTTTTAGAAAAGGAGGTGGCCCAGCTCCCAACTTAGTATCCAGGGAGAATCCCAGATCTTATCATCACTGAACAAGGCTCTAGTGAAGCAGAAGAGTGTTTAGGTGAGAAGACAAGGGTAAAGGCTCAGTGGCTGGGGGGACCCATGATGTTTCCATGGCTAGAATTTAGGGATTAAGGAGTAAAGTCTAAAAGTGAAGAGGAGTTGAGAGAGCCTTTTTTTTTACCAAGATGGCACTGAAGGAGAAGAAAGAAGCCCCTGCCCCTCCCAAAGCTGAAGCCAAAGTAATAGCTGTGAAGGCCAAGACGGCTGTGCTGACAGGCATCCACAGCCACAAAAAGAAGATATGAACATCGTCCACCTTCTGCCATCCCAAGACACTGTGGCCCCAGAGGCAGCCCAAATACCATTGGAAGAGCGCCCCCAGGAGAAATAAGCTTGACCACTAAGCTGTCATCAAGTTTCCTGATCATGGAGTCAGCCATGAAAAAGACGGAGGACAGCAACACACTCATGTTCATTGTGGACGGTAAAGCGAATAAGCACCAAATCAAACAAGCTGTAAAAGTGAAGAGGATCTCAGAGGGCACAGTGTAGATGTCTTTGGATGTCAGGCTAACAAGCTCATTAACTAACACCAACCTGAAATGATGAGGGTCTTATTGGTGTAGTTTTACACCAGTTTATTAGGGAAAAGACATGACTAACCTCATATTTTAGCAATGCCATTCTTACTGTGATGTGGAGAATGAGTGGGGAAAGCATTTCTGGTGGCATTGCAGCCAGGTGAGGCAGGATGGTGGCCTGATTCTGGGACAATGGTAATGGGGCGAAGCTGGGGGCTCTCACTTGGCTGAATGTTGGAATTATCAGAATACTTTTTTTGTTGTTGTTACTGGGAATTGAACTCAGGACCTTGTACTTGCCAGGCAAGACCTGTGCTGCTGACCTATATCCATTGCCCTGAACAAATGTTTTAAATATACTGGTGTCCACACGCCATTCATTAATTTATCCAGATTATTTAGGGTAGGTCCTGGTATGGGTGTTTTATTTATTTATTTGGTGGAACCAGGGTTTGAACTCAGGCCCTTGAGCTCCCTGGCCCCTCTTTATTTGTTTACAATTGACACAATTGTATTTATCTGTAAGATATCATGTGGTGTTTTGATACGTGTATATATTGCATAGTGATCAAGTCAGGATAATTGGCACATCCATTACCTTAAACATTTCTTATTGTTTATAGGGAGAATTTTCAAATCTGCTCTTCTAGCTACTTAGAAATAGACCGTACATTGTTGTTGACTGTAGTCATCTATTGTGCAATAGTACATCAGTATTTATCCTAACTATACCCTGGTACATGCTGGTCAACCTCTTCCTCTCCCCACTGCCTACACACCTTTTCCAGCCACTGGGTGCCACTATACTACTCTTTACTGTACAAGATCAACTTAAGACTTCACATGTACATGAGCTCATATATTGTTCGCCTTTCTTTGCCTGGCTTATTTCACTGTTGAACTCTAATTCTATACACAATGTTGCAAATGACAAGATTTCATTTTTTATGGCTGAATAGTAATACACACACATTATATATATATATATATATATATATATATATATAATTTTGCTTATCAATTTATCAGCTGATAAAAATGTAGCTTGCTTCATTTTCATGGTAATTCTGAATAGTGCTACAACAAACACAGAAGTGCAGATGTCTTTACACATACTGATTTCTTCTTCTGTGCAATATGCCCAGTAGTGGGATTGCTGGATCATATAGTAGTTATTTGAGGAACTTCCATACTGTTTTCCATAATGGCTATGCTAATATTTACATTCCCATTGACACTATGCAGGGGTTCTCATTTTCCCTTTTCTCAACATTCTTGCCAACACTTGTCATTTTTTTTTTTTAAAGTAATAGCTACTCTTACAGGAGTGAGGTGATATTATAATTTTTATTGCATATTCAGTTGAACATCTTTTCATATATGTGGTTGCCATTTGCATGTCAGGCCTTCACACTGAGCTATATCCCCAGACATTTTAATTACTTATTTTATTTTGAGGTAGGGCCTCACTCTGTCATTAAGTTTCCCCAACTGGGCTCATATTTGAAATCTTCCTGGCCCAATTTCCCAGAGTGCTGGATTTATAGAGGTATGCCTCCACATCAGGCTGTATGACTTCTTTTTTTTTTTTTTTTTAATGTATTTAGTACAGGGTCTGCAGGTCTCACTACACAGATAGGACTCATAGTGATCCTCCTGTTTTCAGCCTCCTAAAAACTGGGGTTAAAGGTGCTCGCCACCGCACCCAGTCTCAGTCACCATCTCACCACACCCTGGGGGCATGGCTGGCTAGCATGCTGGGGATAAAATCCCAGTCCCTGTGCCTGCCTAAGCACGTACTTTAGTCTGCTGAGTTATCTGGCAGGCCTTTGTATGACTTCTTTAAGAATTATCTAGATATTTTACTCATTTTAGTTGGGTTACTGTCATTATTATAATTATTATTTTGTTATTGAGTTATTAGATTTCTCAGATATTTTAGATATTACTATACATTCTTATCAGATATTTAGTCTACAGCTGTAGTATCTCTCTAGGCTGTCACTTTATTGTATTGATTAATCCCTTTGCTGTGAAAAAAGCTTTTGTTCTTGTTAGCTTTTTTTTTTTTCTTTTTTGGCTTAATGTCCTATTTGTGTCTTTTTCCTTTTGTTTGAGCTTTTGAGGTCTTATTTTAAAAAGTTTTCTGGTCATAGGTGTTTTAAAAAGCTCTCCAAGTTACACTAATGTGGAAGACATTGGGTTATAGAGATAAAAATTAAAAAAAATATGTTTCTCCAAGTGCAGCAATATCCTTCAGAATATCTTGGGAGTATTTGTTTAAAATGCAGATTCTCTCTATAACTAAGCTAATGACTCTGCAGTTCAGGAGCCTTGAGAATCTACATCTCAAAGCAATGATCCTAAAGGTACTTGATATTGGAAATTAGCTTCCCACATGCTTGAAATACAGGAGGCAACCACCCACAATAAACAGACAAATGGGAAGGACTGGAAAGCACAGCATTAGAGGACTGCCCACCAAAGGTGAGGAAGGACATGTGGGAGAAGGGCCCAGGAGCAACCTGATAAGCACAGAAGGCTAAGAAGGCTCCATGTAGACCATTCAGGAGTTTCTATCACATAGTTGGGTTTAGGCATTATATTAGTTATCTAGGGTGCCATAGCAAAGTACCACACACTGGGGAGTTTAACAGGAGTTTATTATTTTTTTCCTGTTCTGGAGGTTGAAAGTTGGAGAAGAAGGCATCAGCAGTATATATTTCTTTTGAAGTCTATCTCCTTAGTTTGTAGGTGATTACCCTCTTCCTGTGTCTTCACATGGTTGACCCTCTGTGTGGGTCTATGTCCTAATTTCTTCTTATAAAGACCAGTTAGATTAGACTAGGGCCTATCCTTGTAATCTTGTTTTACATTATTTATCTCTTTAAAAATCTGATCTCCACATAATCACAGTGAGAGGTACTGGGTGGGGGGCTGGGATGTGAGCACATGAATTTTAAGGGGAATTTAAAAATTCTCACATTTCAGAAATAACAGATGTTTCAGTGTTAGAAAGGAGAAAAGGCATACAGGATCTGATACAAAAAAGAGCAAATAGGCTTGAATAGAAATTTTATTTTTAAAAAATAAAATTTATTAATTTTAAATTAATAAAAATTAATTAATTTTTTAAAATGTAGTTGGTTATTATAGTTTCACTATGCAGCTCGGATTCATAGTGATCCTCCTGTTTTCAGTCTCCCCAGTGCTGGAATTTCAGGATTATGTAACTATGCCCAGGCTCTGTGGCCAGCTTGGCCTGCCCTAGGGGCAGGGCTGGCATGGCATGTGGTTTCTGGGGTTGAATAAGCAGGTGCTTTGGTCCGCTGAGCTATCTCACTGGCACCCTGAATAGAAATTTTAAATAGATTATGTAAGACTTTAGAAAGTCTCTTGAAGGGCTGGGATATAGCTCAACAGTAGTGTCTGCCTGGCAAGTGTGAGGTTGTCAGTTTGATTACCCATATCAAAAATAAATAAACTAATAAATGAATAAGGGTCAGTGAAATAGCCCAGTGGACTAAACACTTGCTTAGGCAAGGGCAGGGACCAAGGTTTGATCTCCGGTACCACATGCTACACTGGCCCCGCCCCCACACGCTGAACCTACCACCCAGACTTGGCATGGTGGTGCGCGCTTGTAATCCCAGCACTGAGGAAGCTGAAAACAGGAGGATCACTATGAGTCTCAGCTGCATAAGACTCTTTACAAAAGAGAGAGAGAGAGAGAGAGAGAGAGAGAGAGAGAGAGAGAAAGAGAGAGAGAAAAGAAAAAAGAAAAGAGAAAAGAAAAGAAAAGAAAAGAGAAAAGAAAGTCTCTGGGAGCACTGTTATGGTGTCTTGATTTAGGTCTAAAATGTCTCCCAAAGTCTCCTGTGTTCAAAGTGGGACCTAAAAGTAATTTGAGTTGGGGGGGCAATAAATCCATCAGTGGATGAATCCATTGAAGTCATATGCAGAGGTGCTGTAAGGAGGCGGGGCCTGCGTGCGAGGATGAGTGGCCTGGCCCCCCTCCTGCTGTGCTTCGGCTTGCCCTGGGTCAGAGGCTTTCCTCTACTATTCTGTTCTACTGTGTCATTTGTACCTCGGAGCCAGCTACCAATGAACGGAACCCCTGAAACTATGAGCCCAACTAAACTTTGTTTGCTTTAAATGGCAAGTATTAGTTATTTTTGTCCCAGCTACAGAAAGCAGACTAGGACAGGAAAAAGTAGGACACATCTTCAGGGCCTGCATTGACGTTTTATTGGGTAGATGAATAAAAGGGAGAAAAAGCATGATTGAAAGCTAGAAACAACAATAGAGGAAAGAAAATAAAGAATTATGTTTATGTTTATATGGTGGTTGGAATTCCCTGTATCAAATACTTTTTACTAAGAGTACATAGTTCTTCTCACTGACTTCCTAGCTAAGAATGTGTTGTGTTTGAGTGCATTTGGGATTGAAGTCAGGGGAGTAAGTGAAATGACTGCTAGGCTTCATTTCAATTCCTTGATTGCATCAATTTCGGTTTTCCCTTGACCAGATAACTTTTTCCGTCTCCCAATCTGAATTCTGTTACATAAACTGCCTATTATATCCTCTCAAACTGAAGTAACAATGAAATATTTACTATTCCCTTGACAAGGACAGTGAGGCTCCTATCTATACTAAAATGAATGATAATGAAAAAGGACATTCTTGAGTTAGAGACTGGGTAGGGATATGCCTGACTGGGTTTTAAGGAGCATGTATCCTCTTGTGTTCATGAACTTTAAGTATAATAAGATCACCTAAAAACATCTTTTCCAAAAATCACTTCACAATTTCCTTTTTTTGTGATATTACATATATTTTTCAAAATGAAATGGTTAATGTAGAAAATAAATTTGAGACAGCATCTTGTTGACCAGGTTGACACTGAATTTATCATCTTGCTACCTCAGCTTCCCATGTAGCTGAGAATATAAGCACGTGACACTGCCCAGCTAATAGAAGGTTTTTAAACAATGATTAAAATAATTAGGGGCTGGGGAGATGGCTCACTGGAGTAAGTGCTTCACTGGCAAGCACAAGGGCCTGAGTTCAATCCCTGATTCCGCCAAAAAAAAAAAAAAAATTAATATTCATCAAGTTGGGAAACAGTTCATTTATTGTTTACATATACAATAGAATATTTCACCACTTAAAAGTTGAGATAGATTTGTGTGTATGAAATTGCAGAATAGGGTGAGCTACAGAAATGTGATCCTATTTTAGTTAAAAAAGAAATGTAGTTGTTTGTGTAAATATGAATATATTGATAGAAAAAAATGTTCCAAATGATATTCATCTTAGCGAATAATATGGTGGCCTTTAGACATGGACTCTAACTGTGCCCACAGTGTAGTAGCCATGATTTGGTTTGAGTGGAAATGACCTCACACCTAGCTCTAGAGGTTGACTCTATTAATGGGGTCAAATAAGATACTCTCATTCTTTCTGCCAGGGAGATTGATTTATGAATAAGAATTGACTCAGCCACCATGTAGTTTCCCGAGGCCTTTGTGATGAGTCAAAATCAGGCTTGTGGACCAATGATGCCATGCCTGTAATCCCAGAACTCAGGAGGCTGAAGCAGGAGGATGATTGTGAGTTCAAGAACAGCCTGGGCTACAAAGTGAGCTCAAGACTGACCTAAACTACACAGTGAGACCTTTATCTCAGACAGACAAGAAGATGCCCTCCCCCCAGATGAAGCTGATGGCTCTCATTCCACAGTTGCCGAGTTTCTCTTTCTCTTCCCTTTTCCCTTCATTCCTTCACTATTGCCCTCTTTCTGATAAAGTGCATTGTCCTGCTGGTAACTGTGTTATAGTAACAAAGACAGGATGTAGCTGGTATCTCAGAAAGTAGAGCAAGGAGGTGGGAAAAAACCGAATGTTTGATGCTATCATTGAGTGACTTAAACACAACCATAGTGCCCCAGCTCTTGACTTTCAGAATCTACATTTTTTATTTGAGATGTTCTATAAAGCAATGTTTGATATGGCATTGCTTGTAATAGTAGTACACTGGAAACCATCTTGATGTTCATTTACTTAGAAAATTATCAAATAAATTATGGAAGCCAATACATTTTTTATTGCTTTTTCATCTTTGAACTGAAGTGGATTTTTTTCTTCCTGGTTATGGCACCAAATTGTTATAATCTTGGGAATGATGTGTGTATGTGGTCAGAGGGTTGATAAAAGAAACTCTTACTTTTACACTTTTGTGCTTTAACTTTCATAATAAACACATGCTGCTTTAGCTCATGATTAAATTTTTTAAAAAGTAAATGGAGTTGTAAAGTATAGAAATGTTTCACAAAATAGATTCATTGAAACAGTGCTGGAAATATTTTGGTCTTCTTTGGAGGAGCTTTTGGGGTGCACTGAAACATTCTGTTTATCAAAATGATTTCACATGTCTATTTATCAAAATGATTTCACATGTGCATTCACTTTGTGAAAATTCATTACACTGTATGCTTATGATTCATACATCCATACATTACATTGCACCCATAAGATGCACATCTATATTAAACTTCAGTAAAATATTTTTATCAAAAGTATTGTAGATTTGGGTTAAGTGCTAAAGGGACTTAGCTTCTCATCAGTGTAACAAAATATGTGAGAATATAAACTTAAAGGAGGAATAATTTATTGCAGACTGAAAATGTTAGAGGTTTCAGTCTATTATAGGCTTGTTCCATCTTTTCTAGGCCTAAGGTGAGGCAAAACACCCTGGTGGGAGGGCATAGCAGAGGAAAGCTACTCTCTTAATGGAAACTAAGTGTGGGGGGGGGGAATGGTCAAGAACAAAACATGCCCTTCGAACCCACACCTCTAGTGACCAGCCTTGTGCCACTAGGCCCCACCTCTCAATGCTATGAACTCATTAAGTGATTAATGGACTGATGAGGTTACAGCCCCCACAATCCAATTACCTTTCACAAAACCCATCAGCTGGCAAGGCAACCAAATCCTCAGCACAGTGAACCTTCTGGGGGACATTTTAGATCCCAATTATAAAAGTGACTGTCACATTTAAAGTTATTCAATCTCAGCAGCATCACGTCAAATGAGAGGAGAAGGTTAGGTCTTGTCTATGGGGTGGGTAGGAGGGATGATATATATATCTATATATATATCTATCTATCTATATATATATAGATAGATATATATATTTCCTGAAATTTCCCCTATTGTACCTGTTTAAGTTAGAGTAAGGAGCCTTTCACTTTCTTTCACAATTTACAGAGTAAAGAAAAGGTAGATCTGGGAGGGATGTAATCTTTATGAAAAGTTTCAGTGACTGACTGGGAGATCAGTCCTAAACAATTTCATCAGCTTAGTGATTGCTTCATACAGGAGCAACTAAGTTTATTCATTTTCTTTTTCAGCTACTTTTTCCTTCGCCTGTACATTTAATTTTCTGCCAGTGCTTAAAACCCTAGGATAAATAAACCATTTGCTTGCCTTAAGAAATTTTCCATCGGGAAGAAATTGAATTGCTGTCATCATTTCTTTTTGTTCATTGCTGAGACAAAATGCCTGACACCCCAAATTAAAGAAGAAAAGGTTCATTTAGCTCACAGTTTGTGGAGGTTTCAGTCTATCATCAGTTGGCTTCAAGGCAGGGTGGCCTGGCACAGGGGCAACAGCCTAAGGCAACAGAAGACAGCAAAAGCAGCAAGAGTAAAAGAGGAGGAAAGCAGGCCTCCTTTCCTCCCTCATACTATAGTCCTGCTACCCGCCCACACCATCTCCCTGCCCTCCTCTTCCCCAAGTTCAGGATGTTCCCAAAGTAAGGACTCTGGCTCCCTGCTGAGTTCCTTACTTAAGCTCCTAAACTTCTCAAGTTGACACAATGTATCAATCATCACACTAACATAATTATTGGAATAAATACATACAGGCAGTATCAGAGGTAGACATTAGGGTATACTTTGTGAGAAAAACAGAGGTAAATAGCAATATCCTTTAGTGGATGGTATCAAAAAAGACTTGTGGAGAAAGTAAGCTTCTGAAAGAGCAGTGCCAGGGTGTGCCTGCATAGGGCTCCTGAAAGAGTAGTGAAGAAGGGGTTATAAGGTCCTTTCAGGAAAAAAAGGCTAACAAGGGTAAAATCACAGAGACATGGCTGAATTAGCTAGGCAACTTTGGGAAACCAAAGATGTTTTTCCCAGTTTGAGATGTGGGTGTTGGATAGCTTGGCAGGGACAGAATAGTACACAAAAAGGAGAGCAAGACAGACTACAAGAGCTTCTCCTGCTAACCTAAAAGTTCTAAGGCTGCCTTCTGGAAATAATGATGAATGGAAGAACAACATGGTTAGAGTGATATCATAAGGAGAACACTCTAATAGAAATATGCAGAGTGCTGCAAGGAACAGGACTGGGGAGACAGACTAGCCAGGAGACCTCTGCAACTATACAAGGTGTTATGGTTTGTGTATAGATGTCCCCCACAAAGCCTCATGCAGTCACAGGGTGGCTTCTAGAGTTTGTAATTTTTTAAAAATTAATTTTATTGAGAAATAAAGAGTAATGAGACAGTTTCAAAACAGGTTAGTAGGACAGTTACAATAATTAACATATTGCATATTATTGTCTTCGCAGTAGTTATTCACAGTAAAAGATATCCTGTCCAAACACTATTAGTACAAACCTTTCTTCTCACTGAATTAAGAGAAAGTTGTTGTATATCTTTCCTGTTTTGTATATACAGATACAAAATGGTCCTTCATTTATATCCTCTTTTTTTGTTTAGTTCCCTCAAAGAAGGGTATTCCATTGTCGTTTAACTATTATAGGAGTGTGAATTCAGCAAAATATTCTAATATATTCCAAGTAGTCCATAATAGTAGGGGGTTTTCTGGAAGACTGGCAATGTCACAAGTTGACTTGAGCCTTTTTACAACTCAGCATATTAATATGGCTTCACTTTTTATACTTTGTTTTTATACTTTTCTGCTGGATGGTTAAGACCAAGATAAAACAAAAACTATTTAACAAAAAATGTAGTTTTTGCATCTGATAGTCAGTCAAATCCCTTCGGGATTTATCTTGAAACTCTGTGCTGCAGTTTATAGATCCTTTGTCAGTGTCAGCCATGTGGATGAGTCACGGCCATTGCTTGACCAATTTACTCTCTGTGAAAGCCTTTGAGAAAGTTTTCTCTCTATGTGACCCCTCTTAGGCACACTCTACATCATCGATCACTTTCCTCTGTGGCCTCATAATCTCTTTGATCAGAAAATTTGTGATGCCACTGAGTTACAAGATGTTACAGTACAGGTTCTCTTATGTCCTGAGTCCTCACTGACCTTGAATGGCTAGGGTCAAATTTTGGCTGTCCTTGCAGCCCTTCTTTTCACCAATTTTTGGTCTGTAAACTTAAGTTGTTAACCCTCTGGAAGAGAAGTTTAATGATATTATTACCCTATAACATAGGCAGTTGAGCTTAACCTCACTATCTGTCTGAATATCGAACATTTTAGACATAACATGAAACAGGTATTTTCCATCAACTATTGATATGTTAAACTTAAAATCCCTACAGAATGTGAAGAAAAAAGTAAATAAAAATAAATAAATAAGAAAGATTTAAAAAATAGGAATAAACAATTACATATTTTTGCACAGAAATTTAGAAATCTAACCATATACAGCATTGTAGCAGGACAAATCCTACCTGGACATGGTATGTAATCTTGATGATTTGCTGTATTCTATTTGTTAGGAATTTTGCATCTATGTTCATGAGTGAGACTGGCCTGTGGTTCTCTTTTTCAGTTGTGTCTTTCCCTGGTTTTGGTATCAGTATAATACTTGCCTCTAGGAATGATTTTGGGAGGACTGCTTCCTTTTCAATTTCATGCACGAGTTTGAGGAGTATAAGGATTATATCTTCTGTAAGTTTCTTGTAGAATTCAGCTATGAATCTATCAGGACTTGGATCTTTGTCATCAGGGTTATTTTTTTTTTATTACATTTTGCATTTCTTTGGCTGTTTCTTTCTTTTTTTTTTTTTTTTTTTTGTGGAACCGGGGATTGAACTCAGACCCTTGTGCTTGCAGGGAAATGCTTATTCCACTGAGCCAAGTCCCTGGCCCTTCTTGGGCTATTATTGGGTTATTGAGAGTTGTTATATCTTCTTGATTCAGTTTTGGTAATTTGTATCCTTCTAGGAATCTGTCCATTTTTTTCTGTGTCTTCTATTCTGTGAGAGTAAAGATTTTCAAAGTAGCTATTGATGAGCTTCCGAATTTCCACTGGATCTGTGGTAATTACACCCTTTTCATTTCTTATTGCTTGTAATTGAGTTTTTAATTTTGTCCTTTTATTTTATTTTTTTGTAGTACCAGGGACTAAACGCAGGACCCTGTGCTTGCCAGTCAGATGCTTATTTTACTGAGCTATCTCTCCAGCCCATCTGCTGTAATCTTTATGATTTATTCCCATGTTTGGGTTTTGTTTGCTTTTTGTTTTCTAGATGTTTGAGGTGCAACATTAGGGTGTTTACTTGCTCCCATTTTGTTTTCCTAATGTATGTGTTTGCAGGTATAAATTTCTGTCTAAATACTGCTTTCATCACATCCCATAAATTCCCGTAAGTTGTGACTGAATTTTCATTGAATCATAGATATTCTTCAGTTTCATCTGTGATGCATTAGTTCCTGAGGATGGAGCTTGTGATTGATTTTATGGGTGTAGATGCTGCACCTGCCCTGGAGCAGGTAATTTGCATTACATTGCGATTTGGGGAAAGAGGCTAGCAGCTACCTGATTACACACCCCTCCCCTTTGCTCTTTGTCCTGTGCCACTCTGCCTCGGAGCCAGCTTAGTGTTGACTGAAACCTTCAGCAACTGTAAGCTAAAAAAAACTTTCCTTCCTTCATCTGGGGTGTCTGGTATTTGTCCAACTGAGACACAAGAGATGGTGGGGTCTGCAAAGAGCACTATGGTAGCATGATGAGTCCTTTAGGAGGCGGAGTCTTGTGGGAGGAAATGAGGGCCTTGGCTGTGTGCCCTTGGAAAGGCTATTTGCACCCCACATCCGCCTCTTTTTTCTTCTTGACAGCCACGAGGTGAGCAGCCTCCTCTGTCATGCTTTCCTGTTATGACGCGCTGTGTGTCAGTAGCCCAAGTCAACATGGCCATGTGAATATGCATATTCAAGTTCCTGAAACGGAGTCAAAATAAATCTTTTCTTCTTATAAATTGGTGGTCTGAGGTATTTTGTCACAGTTGAGGAAGAATACAATCGAGAGGAAGCATTTCTAGGATTCTGGCTAGGAACAATAAGGCGGATGCTACTGCACTTTGTCAATAGGAGGCTAAAAATACAAATTTGCAACTTCTCATTGAAGGCATACTGAGTTTTGGGGTATGTTGTGGAGATGTTCAAAGATAGTTGGATTTGTAAGCTTTCAGCTCTGGGGGAGAGACTGAAGGGGTAGGAAGAGGATCAGGGCTCTTAAACTTGATGCCATAAAAATGTTCTTTTTATATGAGCAGAAGAAAATGAAACTATTTTTTGAATTTATGTAACTTCCTACCCTCATATCAGATTCAGCTAACTGTGCTTTATTCTTTTTAATCCCCTCCTCCCCCATGTCTTTGACTTTCTCCATTGAGCTGAGTGAGATGACTCATAAGTCCTGTGCAGCCCTTTGCAACCAGGCTCTGGCTGCTTTAGGACAAACTGCATTAGCCAAGAAAGCATTTCTCCCAATGGATCTGGTCATTCTGTATAATAGTTTTAATAAATATTAATATTGCAGAATGAAACATATGCTGAAAAAGCATAAAAATCTGATGCAGGGATTAATAAACCACTATAAACCAAGACCTACTTAAAGCAAGAAATAATACTTTTCTAGCTACCCCAGAAATTCTTACAGTGTACCTTATCCCAAACTCCTTACCTCAGAAGTAACTATGATTTAGACAGAACTATGGATTTGTACAGATATGAAGTTTTAGTTAATTTTATCACAGATGCTGCCATCACCCTCTCCTGAGATGCCTTCCCACCCTTGATAGTGCCTGTTAGCACTCCCCCCCTCAAAGCATGCCTAGATTACCGCTATCTCTTTGCTCAATGCCTACTTGTGTAGTACACTGAACACCATGGAACACAAGAGACTAATGTTTTCAACTTATCCCTTTCTCTACTGCTTCTCTAACTGCTTACCTTTTATTTGATATTTGTGAATTTTATTTCAACATCTCTTACTTCTTCATTACTTGGTCATAGACTACAACAAACTGGCCACAAATCCTTCTGTTCATTTATCCCAGATCTTTGCCACTCAGAGGGCAGTCCATTAATCAATATTTGCATCACCAGGGAAGTTGTTAGAAATTCAGAAAATTGGATCCCACTCCAGACCTACTGAATTAAATTTTCATCCCACCAGCTGATATTTTTTTGTAGAATCAGGGACTGAACTGAGGTCCTTGCATTTGCCAGGGAAGCATTTATTCTACTGACATTTGTATTGACTCCTTCATTCTTGTTGATACCAATTATTCTCACATTGTTCATTCTGGCATCATCCTGCAGGTGATGAATTATTTTTTCCTGCATTCTTGTTGTTTTTAAGAGATCCTTTCTCACCTTTTCACTAGCTGCTCCAGCATCTTCAAGATCTGAGACTCTGTCTTTGCTTTCACTCAGACGGTTTTGTAGACTCGTGATTGCTATTTTTAGTTCTTCTATATCTCTTTGACTGTGTTTCATGTGTTCTATTTCTTTTCTGTATTG
>PVKA01016404.1:0-48001 GCA_004027165.1 Ctenomys sociabilis
ATTTCAGTCCTTAAAAACTTCCTACATAATAATTTCTAAATTATAAGCTCATAGTTTTATTAAATTCAAAAATTTTTAAATTCCACATATATAGGAATAACCAGAATTATGTGTAGAATAAGACAATAAAATTAAAACAATACAGTTAAAGACAATAAAGTTGTTTGATATATGTCAGAAAAATAAAAGAAGGAAAATAATGAAGACAGGAATCTACTGAAATGCTGAGGCAAAATTGAACATATAACAGGGCTATAAATGATAAGTAAAAAATGGATAAAAAGGCAAATAAATGCAGCAAAATGGAGAATAAATTTCAAGAAAATGACACAGATGATAGCACAGAAAGGCAAAATTAAGACTTTGAGGAACTATTTCACTAACAGGGAGGATAGATTTAGTTGTTCTAACCTAAAATCAAAGAAGATTTTCACAGAAATATGAAATGTTACAAAACATAAAATGGACAATTGTTTTCTTCTAATCAATGAAAGACAACTATCTACTATTGGATATCCTTTTTCACAGAATACCAATGAGAAGTGAGAGTGACTATGTCTTGGAGTTGTTACAGGTTTGACTAGTGTCAGAGTTGGTCTGCATGACTATCTCTAACATAAAATTAGATAGAAAATGATAATTGAATTCTTCCTGGTACCCCTTGACTTAGCCTTGCAAGTGTTTCTTTTAAATGTGAAAACAGAGCACTGAGATTCCACAAAATCACTTGGAAGCTTGAGCCTAAGGGGGCAATATGGTACAAAAGTGGGAAGGAAGGTTCTCTTAGGAGACAGATTTGAATAGCAAATCTACCAAAAAATCTACTGAACAAGTTTCCCACCATTAATGCATGTCTCTTTCTCTGTCTCTTTCTCTGCCTCTGTCTTTCTCTCTCCCTCTCTCTCTCATTCCCCACCTCCATCCTCATTTCATGGCAAGGTTCCAATTCTTTGCTCCAAAGATTCACATAAACTTTCTCTCAGTGAGAGTCTTGCAACTGTCTGCCCCCTTACTGGGGACTGAACCTGGGCTTGAAGCATTCTGGGAGAGCCCGCTGCTGCTGTGCCATATTAGAAGTCCCGAGTGCAGTGTTTTATATTCTCTGTGTGAATGTGCACCTTCTGTCCTGTTCACTGAACTCTGGGAGGAGCACCAGGTGCAATTCAGCGATCCTGGTTTTATTCTCATGAATCTTTGCATATTTTAAATCAACACCTATTAAAACAATTATCTCCTGGTACATTTGGCTTATGTTTTAGTTACAGATAATGCATTTCATGACATAACAGGAAAGAAAGTGACAATGCAAATGATTTCTTAGTATATTTCCTGGTCACCCCATATATTGTGCATATATAATAAAAAATAATGGCAAGAGAGATACTTTCAATTCTGTTACCTTACTGAAAGTATTGTATCTTACATTTTCAAAGTGCACTGCAACTTTAACAGAGCGTATTAAAAATCAATTTTGAGTGTAATGAAATTGAACTGGGAAATAACAGGGAATTAGGGTTTTGATACTCAGGGAATCATTGTATGCAAATTCTGAGCACTTGCTACAGAGCACTGGCACAGTAGGTTGCTGAGTTCCAGCTTCGCAGAAGCACAACTTCAGCTTCACAATTTGAAAATGCCACAATAGCCACAACATTGTAAAACGCGCCTCAGAAAAAGGAGGAAATTTTCCAATGGGCTATAAAGTAACGAAAGTAATCCAGTACTTTAAGAACTTTGGTTCTTTCTCTTCAAAACCGGTGTCTTATTCTCTAGCTCGGGCATTCTTGTACAAAAAATAGGACTGAAATTGTATGTTAATTTGGTCTACTGGATAATTTAGAGAGGATTTGAACAATATACAATATTTTGAATGAATGAATAGGTAATTATGTAATATTCTTATAAGTTATGAAGGATGCCAGTTTTATTCATCAATCAAATATTTTTTTTTAATCTTACTATGTGGGAGGCAACTGGATTTGAAGCAATATACTGGAGAAGGGCAGGGCCAGTGATACCATTAAGTACTGACTAGAAAGGCAGCTGTGGATGGAATAAAGGAATTCTAGGGGAAAAGGAGCAAAGCCCTTTTAGGAATATGTGGAGAGAGATACTTCTGTCTGGAACTAATTCTACTAACATTAAGTATGTATTTCTAGCTTACAAAACATAACAATCTAGTTTACAAATACAATTTCTAAATAGATATATCTGAGCCAGCCCTATTTCATCATTTCTTCCATTTTACCATTAAAAACCTCTTGCATGGGTTTCATCTTGAATACATTTCTATTTAAGATGTCAGAGGATAAAAACACACACTTTATACTTTAAATGCTCAAATATATATATATATATATATATATATATATATATATATATATATATATATATATATATATATATCATGACTTATCATGACTTCCTACAAATCATTTAACTTGAATTGTATTCTTGAAAATAAAAGATTTTTTTTAACCATTACAGTTCCTTCTTCTGAATAATAATTTTCTGGCTCACATAATTGACTATAGCTCTGTAAAAAGTCCCTAAACTTATGCACTATCCCTTGAGCCACACACCAATAGCCAAGAATGACCTAAGGATGAAACCCTGAAAAGCATGATTCCATCGGACTCATGAAAGGAAGTGGTGGTCCTCGCACCGCTCACCAAGCCGCCACTAACACAGCATCTGCTCAGCTTCAGCAGAATGCCTTGTGTTAGGGTTATAAAGGACAGATATGAAGAAAGTTGACAAAATATGGTTTATCTAGCTTGCGTATCATCCAGGCATGAAATAATACTATTACTATCGTACTAGAAAATAATTAGGGTCAGGAAGCCTTGGTTACCAGCTCCTCTGCTATTGTCCATATCTTTCTTAGTTCTTTCTTTTTGTTGAAATTTTGAGAAGTGCGTCTTATTTTGATGTCTTGAGTGAAATTCATAATGATAGTTGAGAAGAATGTTGGACATCTAGGACATGAATTCCTATCTTACCACCTTTTTTACTTCTTTTTTTTTTCCTTTTTTTTTGAGACAGGGTTTTACTTTTATAACCCCCATGCTAGTCTTGAACTCACAATTATCCTACTATCTCAACCTCCCCAGTGTATGGATGACAGGCACACATCTTCACACCGGGTTCCATCTTCCCATTTTTTTTAATTCAGGGAAGCACTCGCTGAGAAATTTGTAACATATACCATTACCATAAATCACCACATTGCTCCATATTGTGGCTAATCAACAGATTAAAAATAAATCCTACATCACATGGGGATTAACACCACTTCTGTGCATTGTTAAATTTTCAAAATGAAAATTAAAAATAAAAATTAATAACAATTTAAAACTCGCTGGTGGGTCAGTGCCAAACAAAAGAATATTGCTGGTCTAAAAGATCGCTGCTTGTCTAGACACATGTGACTGACCCCAGGGCTACTAACTCTTCCAGATGTGATTATAAGGGTTGCGGAAATATAGGTTACCTTCACTCTGTTGGCCTTCAGGTAACTCACAACTGGTAAGAATATAAAATTAACTCAATAATTAAAAATGCTAGAAATGTCATGGAAGAGAAATATACTCTATGTAAAAATACAGCGTGCACCCTAAACAATCTAATCCCCAGTCCAGTGAACTTAAGAATATCAGACAAAATACACTGAAGCCTGAAGGATGAATAGTGGATAAAGAGGTACACAGAAACAGGTAAGTGTGACTGGGACAGTTAAAATGAAGAAGAGTTATCAGTAGTTATTAATGATAGATGAGTCAACTGTCTTGAGAGGAAACACAAGACAGGTTATGCGAGGCTCTGGCCAGTGTAAGGTTTTATGCTTTGCCTCCTGGGTCTAATGAGGGATTTTCCCAAAGATAAGTTTTAAAGGAAAAATAGGAAAATATATACATCTCCAAATTTTTACTAAGGCAACTATAAATTTGTCTATATGTAGACAGATAGATCATGATGCATTCATTATAATAAACTAAGCAAGAAGTCTTAATTTTGTGAATGAAGAGGAGAGAACAGATGAATGAAAAGATTCCTGGAGACAAATGCTTCAGATTTTTTCCTATTGATCATTAAGGCTGAAGAAAAGAGGTGAGTGAGAAACAATTCAAGTTATACTGGTGTGATGACCAGGAGGCAGACGTAAAAAACTCCTGGACAGAAAGCAAATTGAGGAGGTGTTATCTTGCTTTATCTGGTCTTAACCATCCAGAAGAAACGTATAAAAAAGCAGTATAAGAAGTTAATCCATGTTATTATGCTGAGCTATAAAAGAGTCAAGTCAACAACTTCTGACATTGCCAGACATACAGAAAACCCAATACTATTATGGACTACTGGACTATTTGGGAATATTTTGCTGAAATCGTACACCTATAATATTTAAATGACAAAAATAAACAAAAGTGGGATACAATTAAATGACCATTTTGTATCAGTATTTTCAAAATGGTTAAGATATATATACAGCTACATTCTCTTAATTCAATGAATAGAGGGATCTGTTCTAATAGTGTTTGTAAATAGAATATCATGTCTGCATCTTGTACAACAAATAACCACTAAGAAAACAATATGCAATGTATTATTTATTGAAACTGTCCTACTAATTTGATTTGAAAATGCCTCATTGCTATTTGTTTTTCAATAAAATTATAGAAAAAGGTAGGTGTTAATCATGAATTCAGACTACAAACATTTGTACTCAAGATGCCAGAAGATAAAAACATACACTTTACACTTTAAATGCTCAAATTAATTAATATAAATACTACTGGGAGATAGTTCAGCAATCTAAGCATCTACCTAAGCAAGCACAAGGACCTGAGTTCTAGCCCTGGTGTGACATGCCTTGCTGACCTCAGCACAGTGGGTAGTGACATGTCACCCCTCATATGTGTATATATATATATATATCCACATATGGTGTTTCATAGCATGTTTCACAGGGTATGAATATAGTAAATGATGAGCATTACTTATCTACTTGGTTTAGGTTATCTGATTAGAGGCATGTATTTGAGTTGCTGGGCTCAACAGATAGCTCATAAGGCAGAGGAATAAGCCACACTAC
This sequence comes from Ctenomys sociabilis, assembly GCA_004027165.1. Taxonomy (NCBI): domain Eukaryota; kingdom Metazoa; phylum Chordata; class Mammalia; order Rodentia; family Ctenomyidae; genus Ctenomys; species Ctenomys sociabilis. The sequence goes on from PVKA01016404.1 coordinate 5,093, forward strand.
AGAGCAAGGATGCAGAAGGAAAGAGCAGAATGGTCAAGGTGCCAGGGTGAGGAGGAAACAGAGAAGGGCTGCATATTCCAGCCAGCAATAACAGAACAAAGGTGTTTTGCTCTCTACTATGACTTTCCTAGTTAAAAATTTAAATATTCTATGCGTATATCTGAGATTAGCCTACAGGAAACACAAGAGATTATTGTTTAGATGTATGAACTTCTGGCCTGAATAGAAAATGATACATAACAAGTTCCACACGTTTCAGCTCAATTTAAGTCCTGATAATTATATCAAGTTTTATGGTAAAGCAACTATGAAATAGAAATGAAAAAATAATGCACATAGATGACTTATAGCAAAAGAAATAATTCTTATACTGAGTTCTTGCCTTGTAGACTCAATAGGTGTCACTGCATGAATAACATTTTATAATTATTGGCAGGGAAGTCATACTTAATCTATAATTAGAAATTACAAGTGTGAAGCTTAAGGCAGTGACGTGGCCTGCTCAGTGTCACAAGGTAGTTACAGGAATCAAACATGTCTCTAGTTATAGACTTGATTCTTTCCTGCCTTTATTAATAGTTTGTAAAGCAGAAGTCAACCATAAGCTGCCATGAGATGTTCCTAATGTGGTGTAATCCCCAACATTTATGGCCCCAGATCTCTTTGGAACAAGTTTCATGGAAGACAATGGATGCAGGAGCAATTGGAGGGAGGGGGATTTTGGGGGCTGATTCAAATGCGTGTACAGCTCAGATCCTTGGCCTGTGCAGTTCACAGTAGGGTTCGCGTTTCTATGAGCATGTGACATGGTTGTTGGCCTGATGGGAGGCAGCACAAAGGCTAGCTGTGCAAAATACAGATGCAGCCTTGCTCCCTGCCCTCCCATCACCCCTGCTGTGTGACCTAGTCCTACTGTGTGTCCAGGAGTTGAGGTTTGTGTTCTAAAAGTAGTCAGGAGCACAGCTGCGAGACACCATTCAGGGTGAGAATATCCAGGTGCATACACATATGGGCTTCCCATCCTTAGACACAAATTCATTTCTGATGCCTTTTTCTCTTTAGGTTTTCAGAAGAGAGCAGTGAAAAAATATCTGAATTTTTGCTGTAATTATAGTGATTTGGGGTGAAAGAAAGCATTAGATTTGGAAAAATAATGCACATCCCATGCAATCTTGTTTCATGCTAAAAAGGTCCTGTGTAAGACAGTACCAGGATCAGAGAATAGCACACATGGCAGTGTATCTCTCTCTCTGTCCTGCCAGTTGTTATGGGGACACAGTTTTCAGTACTCCAGGATACTTAGTACGGCCCATCCATGATAGATGCTAGCATTTTGATGGATGAAGAATATATGAGAGTCCTCTTTGGCTCTTGGCAGCATGGGAAATAAAAATTAACTCTCTAGGAGAAATATAATCCAGAAAATTCCCAGGGAGCAACTGGTCACATTTCCTAAGGTCTAGTATTTGGATTTCATACACCCTGTTCACAGGTTCTTAGGAACAATAAAAAACACAGTTTCGGCAATACTCCAATATTTAACCTTGATTTCACTAATCCTTGCTTTTGACCCATTCATTATTTTTTTGCTCTTACTGTATCTGCTTCTCCTTTCCTTTGGAAATTCTAGATCTTGCTGTCTTCAGTAGTATCATTCAGGAAGCAAATCATATATACTTAAGAGTGAGACAATTGCTAAGGAAATTCTGTAAACAATTATAACAAAAAGTTTAATTTTATGAAATTATAATTTAATAAATTCTATTTGATAATGGAATGGCCAGTGAATCCCTGGATAATAAATACCAACAGCTGATCGTTCTTAATTATTTTATTATATTTACTATTTCTTATAATCTCAAGACTATATTCTTCTAGTGTGTGTGTGTGTGTTTCTGTGTGCACATGTGTGTGTGTTGCGGGAGTTATTCCCCAATGATGTACCAATATTCATCTATTTAGAATACTGTAATCAGCAGTAACATTAGTAGGTTGAAAATAGCCAGAACAGGAAAGTATATAAACCACAAAAAGTTAGACAAAAATATTACTCCTATCTTAATTAGTTGTTTTGTTGATTAACATGGCAATGTGATGGAGAACTATTAAAAAAATTAATGCAGAAATTTATTAGCTATTTTAATATGACTGACACAAATATTCAAATTTATTTTCCAATATTTGGAAAATATTGTTAGACTAGCAGTTGTTTACATCATTGACAAGTAGGGGAAATTGCAATACATCTAGTCTAAGAACAAAGGTAGTCTCTGTGCAATCAATGTAATTTATTTATTTATTTATTTTCCTTTCCAGACTTTTTATTATTTTTAATACTTTTTATTGAAGAAAAAATAGCAATGAGACAGCTTCAAGACAAATTAACAGGACAAATTCAACAAATCAATACATTGCAAAATGTTTTCATAATGTTTTGGTGTCATATAAGATGCATACATGATATTATACTTACAGGCATTATTATAGCAGATGTCACTAATCAGTGAATAAAGAGAGTACAGCTGTATACCTATCTTATTTCTCTACAGCTGATTTATATCACAGATTCGACAATTAACACCCTCTACCTTGTTATCTCCCCAGTGTCTGTCCATAGTACTAGAATCCGACATAATATCCTGTCCAACCAACATTAGTGCAAATCTTGTCTCATAGAATTATGTAGAAGCACGACATATCTATCCCAACTGTACTGTCTATACACACACATCATGATTCTTCCTTTCTATACCCCTTCCTTTGTCTACACCTGTCAAAGATGGGCATTCCATTGTCATTCAATTAATTTAGGTGCCTGAACTCAGTGACAAAATCAAGCACAGTCCAACAGTTCACAATAATAGTGAGTTATCTGAAGAAGTTGTTGACTGTAGCCATTTACAGCTCAACTTATTATTATGGCCCCATGTTATATACCTCATTTTTATACTTTTCTGCTGGATGGTTAAGATCTAGATAGAGCAAGACTTATATACCAACACATGTACTTTATGTTTCTTATGAGGTCAGTGAAGTCCCCTCAGGGCTTATCTTGTAGTCCTGTACATTATTCTGTAGTTCCTTTGTCTGTGTCATCCATGTGGATGAGTCATGGTCAATGCTTGACCAGTTTGCTCTGGGGAAGAAGAGCAACATTTTCAAAAGCAGTACTTGACATGGTAATATTCAGGAATAATTTAATAGCAAAACCCATGTATTTAATTGTAAATGCAAAATTTAAGTGTAAAAAAGTGGAACTTTTGAGAAAAATTGAGTAATTGGAGTGCAATTTTATGCGTCAGATAATTGCTCTAGTTGTGTGTCAGATTACCTAGAAATTCATTAGTTCAGCAAAAAAAAATATTTTGAGAGTAAGTCGATTATGAAATTCACAACAAAATTATTGTGTATTATTGTTTTTAAACTGTGCTTTACATTTTTGTATCAGTAAAATTTGAAAAAAAATTCTTATGTGATTATCTTTACTACCTACAAACATGAATGTGTACATTTTTAGGCTGTAAAGTTCATTGCTAACATTTATCAGTACATTATTGCTTACACATTCTTTTTACCTGTTAATGACTTATTGAGTTCAGTTCTATCTCTTTTATTCCAATCAGACTCGATTTTGTATTGTTCCACAGTTTTCTGCAATTATACAATTTTCCGCCTGTGCTTCCTAGTGCTTAAGGGCTTTAGGTTTGTGGATGATTCATCGGTTGTTCTTAGCACACCCCAAAAAGAGACATTTAGTTTAGCTCTTAAGGTTAAACTTAGTACCTCCTCAGCTTAAATGAGGCCTAGTGTTCTGGGGTTATATCTCAGGGAGATTAATGCCTACCTGGCAAGTACAAGGTCCCTAGTTTGATCACTAGTATTGAAAAAAAATAATAATAAGGCTCAGTAGTCCTGCTATTTACTGACTCTGTAACTTTAAGTCAGTTAGCCTTTCAGCTTCCAGAGCAGTTCAGTGAGGAAGTTTTTTTTTTTTTTTTTTTTTTTTTTTTTTAACATTTTAAGTATTTATTGAAAGATAAAAAAAAAATTACCACCAATATTGAAAGATCTTTAATGCAAACAAAAAAAAAGGTGTGTTACTTTACCCAGGGTAGATCCCGTACATACTAATTGTAGGAATTAAAATAAAATGACTTTACAAAGTACACTGGTGAAGCATGGTGAAACATCTCAATCAGGAGGGAAAACCGTTTATCTGCTTATCATCTTTTCCTACAACCTGTAGATGTTTTCCATTTAACTCTGCTGATAAAGACACATACAAGTTTTGTGTTTATAACTGTTGAAAAAAGACCATAAGTGAAAATACACTGGGACATGAACATTTTATGTTGGTTTTTGGTGAGAATTTTGTGCCATATAAATCTTCAGTTAAGTAGGACTTAGTTTTGTTTTTTTGCACACCTGGGGATTGAACTCAGATCCTTGTGCTTGCCAAGGAAGCGCTTATACTGAGCCATCTCCCCGGCCCCAGGACTTAAGTTTTCTAATTATAAAACAGGAGTTACTTAAAAGACCATGCAATTTGACATAGCTATACCATTGAATTATGTAAAGACATTAAGAATGTTATTAAGCACATTATAGGGCTGTTAAAATTAAATGAGTTTGCATGAGAACCCTTTTTAGTATGGTGCTTGAGTAACTTAAGATGTTTACTCCTTTAAAATCATGATTATTATTCCTTAAAATTAGGCCTCCATGATGAGGTCCTTGTACATGGCTTTACCAGAGAGGACTGGAAACCAGGCTTCCCCTCCCTTCTGCAGGCCTGCTGGTCATTCCTCCATAGAGTCAGGAACAGGCAGCCAGGCAAGTAAGGGATATTTTCTGTTGACAGTATGTAAATATTTATCTTCTCTTGTAAATGATGAGATTCCAGGACAGAGATGGAGATGGGAAGGAAACCTACACTGATCCATGACCCAGGTGACAGTCAGTTCCCTTTGCTTGAGACATGTGCTGTTCATAGGGAGCCCTTCATTTCATGCAGACATCTTTTATTTTACAATAATTAAAGCTTCCTTGGGCAAAAGCTTACATAAAGGCCCATCTCATCATTTCCAAAATAGTTCCAGAGTCTTAAACACTGATTATATTTGGGGTCACACATTTAATATCCCTAATAAAAGGGTATTATATCCTTAATATCTAGACTATTACATGAGCAAATATATTTATGAAGGTACTGCATTATGAGAAAGCACATTGGAATATTATATTTATTCTACCCCTAATCGCCTCCTCCTTGTCATCCTCTCCATCCTTTCTAGTCCTAAGTCAAGTGTTTTCCAATTGTTTCTGCTGTGAAATGATCTCGCTGGGCATGATGGGGCATACTCGAAACCCAGGCACTTGGGAGGGTGAAGCAGGAGAATGGCCATGAGTTCAAGGCCAGGCAAGACTACACAGTGTGTTCAAAGCCAGCCTGACCTATGTAGTAAGATTCTGTCTCCAAAAAGCAGCAAAAGAATGAATGAATAAATAAATAATCTGATTTTTAAATCTTTTTTCATTTTTGAATGACTTCAGTTGCCAAGCAACATTATTTGCCCATATTGTAGCATATGTTCCTCTTTATGTCTTTTTGCTTTAAAGCTGTAACAATTCTGTATGCAAATAGATACTGTTTCTCCAGGTTGGAGAGAATAGTGAATGAGAAATCTGAGCATCATAAGAAATCACTAAAAATGTCATAGTATCCATGATAACAACATGAGAACATACTGATTTACTCATAGAGGTGAAGTAGAACCTTAAGAAAAGTCTGGGCTCTGAAAATATACATTCTACAAATATTGTTTTCTATTAAAAGTAGTGAACTTTCTTTACAAAGAAAATTTTCATGTAACACTCCCAGTACTGGTAACCTTAGTTAGTTACCAGTACTGATATAAATCTAATCTCTGATATAGCTGAACTCTATTTCTTCTAACATTAAACCTGGGATGCTAAATAAAGCTTGTTTGAAAAGGGGGTAAAAAGCAAAAGCATCTGAATCAGTAATTTAGGTTGTATTTTAGCTCTTTCTTATTTTCAATCACACTGACATTTTGAAAGCTTTATACAAAGAAAATATAGTTGTGAATATCTACCATCTCAAACTCAATAAAGATTATAAGCAGAGTATACCATAGTCCCTTTCTTCTACTGAACAAGAAAATACCCAGTCCTTACTTCTCCAAAATGTAACTGAGAAAAATAAGAAATAAAGAACCATTTCAAATTAAACTTTGAATATGATCAATTATATTAAAAAAGAAAACACATGGTTAAGTAAATGTGTGTATAATGTTGGCTGATTAAAATTAAAATATCCTGAATACTCTGTGTCAGTTGCCATTAAGCAGGATATAAAAATCACTGACTCACAAATCACTACTTAGAAATCTATCCTATATCTTGAATTACTGAGAAAATACAATCCTTAAAGGTATTATACGCACTTCATATACTGACCACTAATTTTTGGTCAGATCTTTGGCTAAAATTGTTACATTTTCAGTTGCCTATCCTGATGATATGAAATTAGAAATATAGAAACATCAAGCAGGAGCCGGGCGTGGTGGCGCATGCCTGTAATCCCAGCACTCGGGAGGCTGAGGCAGGTGGATTGTTCTGAGTTCGAGACCAGCCTGAGCTACAAAGTGAGCTCAAGGCCAGCCTGAACTGCATAGTGAGATCCTGTCTCAAAACGTTATGAAAACAGTCTGCAATGTATTATTTCATCGACTCTGTATGGTTATGGTGTTTTGAAACTGTCTGATTGACATTTGTATTTCAATAAAATAAAAATAAATGAAAAAAAAAAGAAACATCAAGCCATGTTTAAGTCCTAGATTTTAGTGCCTAGAATTGAATCAGGCCATATTATCTGCTCGTCCCAGATCAGTATCTTCTAGCCCTACCATGTTCACCCGCTGGAGGCTTCTCTAAGGTGAGACCCATTCTACGAAGGCTGCTCCTGTTAACGCCTGTCAATTCTTTACTTAATCCTGTAAGTGCTCTCTTCTTTTTCAGAGGGTTGAAAAAAGATGAGGGAGCTTTTCCTGAAAACATTGTACTCTCTCAGGATGATCTCCTCCAGAGTGCAAAGGAATTTTTCTTATTTCCCTTAAATATGATATCAAGTTCTTTTTCTTTTTTTGTATTTTAATAAGGGGCTACAAGGTCTTCAGAATCTCACTATGTAGATCATAGATTGAACTAGTAGTGATCTGCCTGTTTTTAGCCTCCCAAAGAGCTGGGATTACAGAAGTGCACCACCATGCCCAGTCTCTCAAGTTCTAACTTGTCCAGTAAATAGGAAGTTATAACCAGAGAAACAATGAACATTAAAGAACTGGAAGGAATCCAAAAAGTCCAAATAGCCGCAATTAAACACAGTGACACGTATATAATATTATTGCCTCAAAAACACATGACAACTAGTTAATGAAAATTTTTGTTATTGAATCTATCATGAGTGTTTTGGCCTAATAAAATGTATGCCCAAAACTTTTAGGGATTATTTTCAGGAGAAATGTATATATATATTATATATATACTATACTCTTGGTCTCACTCATATATATATGAAGCAGAAAAATGCTTAAAAAACTTTGGCCAAAACTTTAAAAGTCAGTGTGAATGTACACCTATGGTAATGAAACTAACATCTTACAACTGTAATTCATTCACTGTTTCTAGACAACCCCTCAATTTTCTGTTTCATAGTTTTCAGCCACTGACCCCAGAGTATGAACTAGTACCTATTAGTTGTAGAGATAAAATCCAAAAAGAAAACTTTAGCACACAGCAGGGCTCACACAGGATGTCAAGGCAGCACTACGAGGTGAGGAGAATTGTGTCCTCTTTATGTGTAACGCAGCTGTCCATTGTTGGCCGTTGCTGGTCTTGATCAGGTTGTAATAATACACCAGAGCTCCTTGGCCGAGTACTACACACTTGGCCTCACACAGCTGGACGGGAAAAGCACAATGCATTAGATTATTTGATTGGATCTGCTCTACCACCTGTGCTGCACACTCTTAAAATTTCAAATCTGCAATTTTATATACATTTTTGCTATACTTCAGTGCTCATACAATACACCAGGGTAATCTATCACAATCATTTTATCTATGGATCTTTCTTCCGTAATATTTGATTTGACCACTTCCAGTGACAGAAATAATCCTGATTCGATGCCTTCCTTTCTATTCAGAAAAACATTTTAATAAATAGATATTTATTTGAATAGTCTCAATGTGAAAATTATCAAGAACTTGAAAGCAAATAAAGAAAACAAGAAAAGAAACATTGCTAAGGTTCTTTGAATACAGTATTAGCTATAATATTCCCCGACCTATAGTGTAGATGTAGGAATGAACACTGAATTTTTGTATGTTAGAAATACAGTTTCTACCTAGTAAAACAAATATCTCTAAAGATTATAGTTTATGATCATAATAGATATTAAGTAATGTTTTAGACAATCCAGTATGTTTATTTGATACATAATTATAGAATTATAATTAATTATATTATAATATACATCTGATTATAAATAATTTATTCTACATATAGGCATTTATATTATGCATAAATACTTGTTCTTAGGACTATTTTTCACTTTGTATCATTCTCTTTAATTAATGTGTTAAAATAATATATTTAACATACATCCATTTTCATTTATACAGAAACTATGGCTTTTACTACTCAGAAAATTATATTTGGACAGCTGTTAAGTTCAGGTTCAAAAAGAAATCTAAATATTAATTCTTGAACTTATCTTTCTGTTTGAGGTATATTTAAACCTGGCTAAAATACAGAGGTTCTGAATGCCTTAAGTGAGAGTGAGGCCCTACATTCAGTATTTAAACAAGTTTCCACATGCTGCTGATGCGGTTGTTATTTACTGAAACTACATCTTGAGAAATACTGTTCCAAGTTTATCATTTGCTGTTCAGTTTGCCAGATAATATCCATCACAATAATTTTATGTGGCAGCCTGCCGTGCTGGCCCCGCCCCCTGGGCACACTGAGATGGCAATTGAGACTGGGCATGGTGGCACTCTCCTGTAATCCCAGCACTTGGGAGGCTGTGAGCAGAAGAATCACTATGTGTCTGATCTAGTAGTGAGATGCTAAATACTGTTCCCTAAAATAGAGGGAAAAAACATTTGTGTGACATTTGGAAATATTTATGGTTTTTATATAAGAATATCATATGATCTTGCGGGTTATATAATTTTATAATTGCTTTGTCACTTAGTGACAAAGCTGAATTAGGGTCAAATCCTCTAAAGAATTTTCAATCTATATATTTAATAAAAAAAGCTTAAGGCTGGGAGACAGTTCAGCAACCTAAGCACCTGCCAGGTAAAAGTAAGGACCAGAGTTTGATTCCCTGTACCACAGGCCTTGCCAATCCCAAACCCTGGGCCCACGGAGCCAGCCACCAAAACCCACCATAGTAGGGCACACCCGTAATCCCACTGCTGGGGAACCTGAGACAGAATTACAATTAGCAAGACACTGTATCTGATGAACAAAGAAATAAAATAAAATATAAGTTATTTATATTTACAAAGTATAAAAAAAGGGGGTAGGGAGATGGTTCAGTGGAATAAGTGCTTCTCTGGCAAGCACAAGGGTCTGATACAATTCCCGGTTCTGAAAAAAAAAAGTATAAAAAATACAAAATGTGCAAATTAATGAATTTAAATTTCAGAATTTATAATATAAGCTTAAAATAATCCAATTTCTTTAAATTATTAGACTCAGCAGAAGTGAAATTACTCTACTTTGCAAGGGCCTGAGTTCAATCCCCAGTTCCACCAAAAAAAAAAAAATAAAAGAGGCATTCAGTGCCATTCTATAAATAATATGATGGTAATTGTAGAGAGATTCTTGGCCAAATGAATGATTGAAGTGGATGTCAAAAGGAAGAGACCTTAGAAAAATGGTTCCCAGACTTCTGAAAAGAATGATTCAATTTGGGGCAGCACATATTCCCAAAGATACTTGCTTTGACCACTGTGTTCACAATAACCTCACAAGACTGCTTAAACTATGTCAGCGTGTGTCATGTGACTAACTATCCTATTCCTTCCTTGGCCTTCACCAAAGCTCTTAGACAAATATATTTTGATATTTTAAAAGATATTAAAAAATATTACAAATGATACAAAAATTCACTAAAAATATGAATTTCTCAATATTTGTTGTACCACACAGAGTTGTCTTCAAATTAGTGTTTATACTACCAGATGTATGCATGTAAAGTTGTAAAAAAAAAGTTTTAAGATACTAAATGGAGAAAAAAAATAAATAATTAGCAGCTATTTTCCATAGACCAGGTGAAATCAGTAGTACAATTATCAAAGCCACTCTAAATGCATGCATAAATAAATCACTTTTTACCCTCCCTTCCTCTCCTGGCCTTCTCTCACCTCAGTATTTCCTTTCTTTGAGCAGAATCTTTCACTCTTCACAGGATCAGTTGTACATTTCATATTTTGTTTACTCTTTCAAGTTTATATACCTGTGAGACTATAGATGTTTACTCATGCTGGTCAGATTTATTTCACTTAAGAATACAGTTTCTAGTTGCATACATTTACTGATAAAAGCTTCAAATCAATCTTTTTTATAGCTGAGTAAGGCACCCTTGTGTTAAAATACTACACCTTTTTCCATTCCTCAGCTGATGGGCGTTTGGGTTGTTTCCAAGATTTAGCTATGACAAATTGTGCTGCAATAAACAGAGGCGCCTTACTCAGCTATAAGAAAGATTGATTTGAGGCTTCATATCATATCACGTATTTTTCATTCTGAAAAATATCCTGAGGGGGAGATAACTGGGTTGAACATTGTGAAAATGGCCTACTCCCAAAATTGTGTATAAAGTCAATGCAATCCTGATTAAAATACCATTAGTATACTTCACAGATCTGGAGAAAACATTCCTAAAATTCATTTGGAACCAGAAGATACCCAAAATATCAAAAGCAACCCTAGGCAGCAAAGGGAGATGATTTCACAATTCCTTACTGGAAATTATATGACAAACAACAGTGATAAAATCAGCATTTAAAAAAAAAGACCTGAGGATCAATGGAACAGGTTAGAAGATGCAGTAACAACTACAAACACACTAAGCCACCTTATTTTTGAGAAAGGGGCCAAACATATTCACTGGAAGAAAGATGTCCTTTTAAATAAATGTTGCTGGATAAACTGGCTTTCCACATGCTGATAGCTAAAATTATATCCATGTCTATCACCATGCGGCAAAACTGCATGAAAATGGATAAAGACTTAAATATTAAAACTGAAGCACTAAATTTCTGCAAGAAAAAGTAGATATTGGGGTAGGTAGAGAGTTGAACAAAATTGAACAGTATGAGAAAATGTTCAAAGAATCAACGTCTTGGATCTCATATATTTGAAGTTTCTGCACAGCAAAAGAAGTCACTGATAGAGTACAAAGAAAACCCAAAAATTAAGAAAAAAAGTTACCCAACTGTCCAGCACACAAAGGACTTCTACCTAGAACATACAAAGAATTTTTGAAAACCAAGGTTCCCAAATTCAAAGTCCCAATCCAAAAATTGACATCTTAAGTGAATACCCAATTTTCAGATAAAGAAATACAAATGGTAAATAAATATATTAAAAAAGGTTCAAAATCATTGGTCATTCAAGTGATGCAAATTAAAACAACACTGGGATCCCATCTCATCCCAGAGAGAATAGCTAGCTAGCATCAAGAAGTCAACCAACAACAACTGCTGGAGAGGCTGTGGGGAAAAAGGACACTTCCCTACTGTTGGTGGGAGTGTAAACTGGCTCAACTATTTTGGAAATCATTGTGGGGATTTCTTAAAAGCCTAGGATTGGAGGTCTTGTATAATCTTAAAGTGTTTTCCTTCTACATCTTTTTCTCATGTCTGTAAGGTACAAATAACCAAGGAGATCTCTGCTCACTCCAGTTTTCCTGCTGAGCTCTTATGGTAAAGAAGTAGCTCCTTTGAGTCCTTTTTGGGACTGTACTATATCCCATCTCTGAGTAACCTTTATATCCATTATGCCTCACAGTTACTACACACTGTGAAAATTAGTGATGCGAGAACAATAATAGCTGACATGTGATGTATCTTATACCTTGTTTGCTTTGCAAAATAAAATAGAAAAATAAAACTTTTCTGAGAGACATGATACATTACAAAATACGCCTCAGGCAATGCTGTTAGCTTTTAGACTTGAGAAAATTTTGGAAATGCTTAGAAAATGTAAATTGATATAAACTATCACTTGTTCCAGTCCCTAAAACTGAACATTTTCCTCTAACAAGATTTTTTAGGGTCATTGTACAGATTAACACGTTACTATATTTTTATCTAAAACTTGGTGGAAAGTAGCACCAGTGAATAAAATAAAAAAAACAGCAGAAGAAATACTAGAGAAATAGGTTTATAACATTTCTTTTGGAATACACACAGAAATTTAGGTATCTTCAGAGTAGACCTTGGACAATTAAATGGTTGATGAATGACTGTGGGTTTCACTACGAAAAACATATTATAGATAACTACTGAGAAGTTAACCAATCATCAAGACTCACAACTGAAAGGCTTCAATGAGCACATGCATACTCGAGTATAATTACACTCAGCGACTTCTAACAGTGAAGAACACTGTGTACCATGCACCAGGCCCCATGGGGAGTTTGGAGCATCTTAGTGAATTAACTTGGGGTACGAAGATTTTTGGACAGTATTCAATGAAATATGTTACTCATTGGGGATTTTTAGAAATCATGATTCCATGACCATCTGCTGTGTTTTGCATGTTCGTACACTACAACATACATATTGAGCTGTAATTGCCATTGCAACAATATTGATATTATTGGGATTATTAGGACTGACTCCACCCTTTGTGTGATATTGATGCCTTTATAAAAGGACAGGTTATGACTAATTTTGAGTCTTTGCTGTTTTGCTTTCATATGAAGATGGAGCATTCATTCTTACTGAAAGCATAACGTTCAAGTCACCATCTTGAAATAAGAATTGCCAAAACTGTTAAGCCTGTTATATATAATTTTTGAGACTTTCAGGAATCTAAGCCAATAAACTATAAAATAATTACTCTCAGGCATCCTTTATAGTAGCACACATGTACTAACAAAATACTGTAATTTTTTTCTAAGAAGTTGGAAAAATGGAGTGTAACTAGACCTGTCACTAGAGAAGCAGTAATGATTTCTTATAGAAGAGGGATTTGGTTGCTTTTCATGTGTCCAGTGTTCTCACTTTTGAGAGTAATCAAATATGATTGAAGTGGTTTTATTTTCACTTCTTTTCATCAGTCATAGAGCAGTCTTGTTTGATATTAGTGTTCTTTTTTATGTGTTTTGTATCTCGGACTCTTAGCGATTCTCCTGCTTTCAGGCTCCCCAGCACTGGGATTGCAGGCATGTGCCATGATGCCTGGTCTCATTGGATCACTGTACTTGCATTCCTGTGCTTGCCTAAGCAGCAGATACTGGTGTTCTACTGGCTCATTTCACGTAGAAAATCCTGTGGTCTAGTTGCTTAGCCATAGCACACATCAACTGATAGGTGTCAGCAGTTTCTTTTTTTTTTAATTTTTTATTTTTCTTTTATTGAAGTACAAATATCAATGAGATAGTTTTGAGATACCTTGACAAGATGGATTTGATAAATTAATACATGGCAAACTTTTCATAATGTTTTGGTATCATAGAAGGTGCATGCATGATATTATACTTACAGACATTATTACACCATATGTCTCTTATCAGTAAATAGAGTGTAGCTCTTTGCGTATCTTATTTTTTATACCTGAATTACATCAAAGATTCAATAATTAATACTTTCTACCTTGTTATTTTCCTAGTGGTTGTCCACAGTACTAGAAGCTGACATAATATCCTGTCCAGCCACCATTAGTGCAAATCTTGCCTCTCATAGGATTATGTAGAAGCACAGCATATCTATCCCAACTGTACTGTCTATACACACACATCATGATTCTTCCTTTCTATACCCCTTCCTTTGTCTACACCTGTCAGAGATGGACACTCCATTGTCATTCAATTAATTCAGGTGCCTGAACTCGATGACACAATCCAACACAGCGCAGCATTCCACAACAATAGTGAGTTATCTGAAGAAGTTGTCGACCATAGCCACTTACAGCTCAACTTATTATTATGGCCCCGCAGTGTATACCTCATTTTTATACTTTTCTGCTGGATGGTTAAGATCTAGATAGAGCAAGACCTATATACCAACACATGTAGTTTTTGTTTCTGATGAGGTCAGTGAAGTCCCCTCAGGGTTTTTCTTATAGTCCTGTACCTTATTCTGTAGATCCTTTGTCTGTGTCATCCATGTGGATGAGTCACGGCCAATGCTTGACCAGTTTGCTCTCTGTGAGAGCCTGAGAGAAAGTTTTCTCTCTATGTGACTCCCCCCAGGCACACTATAGAACTTCGATCTCTTTCCTCTGTGGCTCCATAATCTCCTTGTTCAGAAAATTTGGAGCTCAACTGAGTTCCATGATGTTGCAGTATAGGTTTTTCAGCAGTTTCTTTGTTTGAAAAATAAAGCAGCTGTTTAAAACTATAAGCCTTTCAAACACTATTTAAGTATGGTACCCAGATGGTAAGAAAGACAATACATACATTGCTGAAGTGCATTACCAATGTTGTGCTATACTATCTTTTTCTTCCTCATCTAATACTATTCCTCTTATAGTTTCATTTTAGGCCCTGGAGTAATTGAAAAAGTCTGGTTTTGGCACCAGTTAACTTGAGAAAGGTGATTGACATAAAGATTTTATGAAAAATAAATTTATTTATTTTTGTAGTATCGAGGATCCAACTCAGGACCATGTGCTTGCCAGACAGACACTTACACCACTGAACTATCTCCCCAGCCCTTCACCAAACCTTTAAAAAGACATACAGTGATACCTCATTTCACATACATTGTTTCCCACTATTCTGTTTATGATCAGAATTGGATGAGAATCAAATAAAATTTCCTTGTAAGGTCAACATTGAAGTCAACCATGGAACTTGATTTTGTTCTTCTTTAACCCAGTTTCCAAGCAGAGTCATGTAATCAACCAAGTTCTTAAATCAGAGTACTATTGGCTATGTTTTTAGAAAGAAATTAAATTTTTAGAACTGTTTTTTCAATTATTTATTATTTTAATTATTATTTATATGTGATAATTTACTTTTTTGTAATTTTTTTTTATTTTGAAGAGTAAAAAAAAAACAAGACAAAAATCAGAAACAAAGACAGAAACAAGGTAACATAATACATATTTAAAAGATTTCAAAGAAACAATAGCTGATTAACCATGGCTGATATATTATCCATTTTTATTATCCAGTCCATTGCTCAGATTAACAAATATAGTCATATAAGATTGGGCATATGATTTAATATTACCCCTTGATTTCAGTGATTCTTTGCTCTTAAAATCTATAGCCATGAATTGTTCATTAAAAGGCCTCTTCTGTGGTGTGACAATTCTTTGTAAGCCCAAAGGTGTAACAAAACAGAAAGTTAAAACATTTAGTATTGTACTGCAGATTGAACCAAGGCCCTTTCATTTGCCAGGGAAACGCTTATTTCACTGACACTGACACATCTCCTGGCCCTTATTTTACCTATTGAAACTGCCTGTTATGACTGATTCTCTATATCTATATTTATTTTAACTCTACACACAGTCAACATTATGTTGTCCTTTACAGCACAGATTCCAGGACATTTTTTAGGGTTCCTATCCTTTTAGTACATCCTTGATACAACCTTAGGTGGGTTGACTTAATTTGGGCTCAGTTTTTTCAGCAATAATATGGAAACAATAGCCTCATAGGGCTGTTATAGGAAATAAATAAGTTAAAAGTGCAATTACATATATATATATATATGTATATATATATATACATATACATATATATAATATATATATTCTATAAGTTAATTTAATTATTTTTATTGTTATTGCTTTGTTGTATTGTGTAGGTGTAGTGGCCTTAGTACACTAAAGAATTAATCTAACCTAAAGAATTTTTTTTTCTTCACATTCTGTAGGGATTTAAAGCTTAACATTCTGTAGGGATTCAAAGTTTAACATATCAATACTTGATAGGCAATACCTATTCCATGTTATGTGTAAGATGTTTGATATTCAGACAGATTTTTGAGATTAAGCTCAACTGCTTATCTTTTATAGGGTAATAATATCATTAAGCTTCTCTTCTGGATGGTTCATAACCTCAGTTTGCAGACCAAAATTAGAGAAATAGAAGGACTGCAAAGACAGCCAACATTTTGGCCCCAGCCTTTCAAGGTCAGTTAGCGTTCAGGACATAGGAGACCCTGTACTGTAACATTCTGTAACTCAGTTGTGTTTCAAATTTTCTGAATAAGGAGCTTATGGGGCCACAAAAGAAAGTGATTGACGATCTAGTGTTTGCCTAAGGGGAGTCACCTGGAGAGAAAACATTCTCTCAGGCTTTCACAGAGAACAAATTGGTCAAATGGTGGCCGTGACTCATCCACATGGCTGACACTAACAAGGGATCTACAAAGTGCAGAACAGGGTCTCAGGGTAAATCCTGAGGGGATTTGACTGACCTTGGCAGATACAAAAGTTATATTTCTTCCTTGTGGGTCTTGCTTTATTTTGGTCTTAACAATCCAGCAGAAAAGTATAATAAAGAGGTATGGAAAGTAAGGCCATATTAGTATGTTGAGCTGTAAAGGGCTCAAGTCAACAACTTCTGATTGCCAGTCCAACAGAAAGCCCACTACGATTATGGACTGCTGGACTATATTGGATTTTTGTGTTGAATTCATGTACCTACAATATTTAAATGGCAATAGAATACCCATCTCTGACAAAACTAAACAAAAAATGGGGATATAAAGGAAGGACGATTTTGTATCTGTATATACAAAATAGTTAAGGTAGTTATACAGCTACTTTCTCTTAATTCAATGAGCTGAAAGATTTTATTAACAATGTTTGGACAGGATATCTTGTCTGCATCTTGTACTATTAATAACCACTAGGAAGACAACAATATGCGATGCATTAATTATTGAAACTGTCCTATTAATTGGTTTTGAGACTGTCTTGTTTCTCAATAAAATTAATAATAGTAATAAAAAAAGGTAGGTAGAGGAGAGAAATGGAGAGGAGTCGTGTATTTTTATCTATTGCATGATTTTATAGTTGTGTGATTCTTATCCTTCAAAAAAGCAACATTTTGATATTTTACATTCATCTCTGTGATACAGTTCTCCAAAACCATAATGTCATCTCTATTTCCCATTACATTTAGACTTTCTTGATCCTCTTTTCTAAATAGACTATAGAAAAATTTGTACTTTTAAATATTTCACAATCAAACATGACATGCTGTTATTTTTCTTTATTTCAACTGTGCATATGACTCATAATTGGCAAAAATACCCACAGGGAACTTTTTATTCCCATTAAAAGCTCAATAATTTAGTAAAGAAAGAAAGGAACTGTCCTGCTAATTGGTTTTGAATCTGTCTCATTGCTATTTGTTTCTCAATAAAGTTAATAAAAAATAGAAAAAAATAAAAATAGAGAGAGACAGAATTTCCTAAATCATAGGGATGTCTCTGTTGTTATAGGAGTGACCCCGTGATTAATACTGATGAAAAGATTCAAGGTGTATCACATGTCATAGTCTTACAAAGGATGCCAACCATTCAGAAAGATTAATCTTGTGATCAGTAGACTTGTCACACTGATGTATGCACCTGAGCCTTGTCAAATGCCCTCCTTCCCAGCAGAAACCTGCTGATCCTGAGCTCAACCAACAGAATTTCTATCAGCATTCTTTCTTCTGACCTCTGATCAGAACCTGTCATAAAGTTCAGCCTCATGCACTCCAGGGATGCATCTTCGGTCAACATCTCCAAGCCTGTCCGAACTCTTGCCACAAGCTCGTTCCAAAGTCTTCTACAGCACACAACCAGGCCGTGTCACTACTATGACACTGCTCTTGAGTAACAAACTCTGCTTTAGTTACTTTTCTTATTGCTGAGACAAAATACCCAATATCTAAAGTTAGGGAAGAAGGGCTTATTTAGCTCACAGTTTGGAGATATTTCAGTTTATAGTTGGCCGGCTCCGAGGCAGAGGGTCATCACCTAAGAGAAACAGTTCATTTCAAGCAAAAGGCAAAAGGCAGAAGGCAGAAGGCAGAAGGCAGCAAGCCACTAGTGAGAAGCAACAAGCAACAACGGACCAGGACCAGAAGTGACAAGGCAGCTTTCTCTCTGCTTTTTATGTTTTATCCAGGCGATGTATCTGCCCTTGGAGCTCATAGTAGCTGCGCCAGGGGGCACTCTTACCCTACCCAGAGCTATATCAAATTATTCAGTGTGCTAATTTAGTAATCAAATACCCTGAATTCTAGCATCATATATTCTAGGTTCAGGCACTTCTAGAAAAGCTTCCCCTAAGTCTGCATGAAACTTTGGGGGATCATCTACAAAAAAACCCTAACAATGAACAAATTCAGTCTTTGTGAATATTTACAGAAAAACTGAAGCATGAAATTATATAGCACCTTCTTTTCACCTTGAAAAAAAAATTGAAAAAAATATAGTTTTTATACTCTGTCAATTAAAGCAGCTATGTGCAGTCTCAATGAAATAGTGCATTTTCATTTGATTAGCGTAACCATACCAATAAATAAAAGAATAATCTTTCAATTGGAAAATGAATTCAACTTCCTAAAATGTATTTTGGGTCATACTTAAGAAGTCATAACTCAAATCAGTTTTTGCCTCTGCATTAGTTTACAATACTTAACAATCATAAATCTATGAATCTGATGGTTATAATTTCAGTAAGAAAGATTTTTTGAAAATTATAGATATAGTATAGAATAACGTATTAGTATATACATATATACATATATATGTTTATGTAGCTCCATATGTATCTATTTACATAAATATAAAAGATATCTTGATTTGAAATGAAATCAATTGCTAGAAATTTTAACTATGCATGTCTATAAAATGTTTACAATATGAAATTTTATAAGAAGAAATTAATACAATTTTTCCTATTTTTAATCTCTCTAGCTTTTCTGCAATTAATTTCCAGCAGTTTCATCATATGTTAATTTCTTCCATCTGAAGATTTAACTCAATAACCATTCAAATGTAACAAATTTTTACAAAGCCCTTATCCGTTTTTCTACCTGCTGGCAATGCAGACATGAACATAAAATAATCTATGTGAATTTTGTAATGTAGAGGCAGATATTTAAATATTAGTCTCAATGAAAAATGCTATAAAGAACACATTCTAACAAGATAAGTAGGGGCTGGGGAAATGGCTCAGTGTAGTAAGCACTTCCCTGGCAAACACAAAGGCCCGAGTTCAATCCCTGGTTCCACCACAAAAAAAAGAAGAAGATAAGAAAGCAGAAAGTCTAGGTGGGTGACCTTCACCTAGATTCAATACTTATAGAAGAACTTTCTCAGGTGTAAGCAGCTGCCTTAATATGTGATCCTCCTGAAAACCGAGGAAAGGCTGTCACACGTGCAAAAGAATCACCAACTTACACATCCTGTCAGCTTTCGTTGATGTCTGTCTTGTGCCCATACTGCACAGCTGGAATGGAAGCAAAGATGGAATATCTAAGTGCAACCTGCAGTGTGACCTTGAAGACGCAATTATCATGATACAGGCAGTGACACAAGGAGAAACGTATGACATGTACTCAGCTAACTCACTGGTCTGAGGACAACTTTCTGAAGGTAACAAAATGTGGTGCCTAAGAGCAAAGATTTCCTGCAACAGACTAGGTCTGAATTCACCACTAACTAGATTTCCTCAGAAAAGTTATGAGCCACTTTGCAGATATTATTCTGTCATTTGAAAAACGGAGTTAATAACAATATCTTCCTCCTTAGAGTGTTGAAATGACTAAATGAGTTCCGATATACCCAGTATTTAAAACTGTAATAGTATGTAGCAAATATCATATAAAAATTAACTGTTATCATTATTAAGTTCATCTATTAAAGTATTATTTTTGATATTGTTGTTACAGTTATTTTACTCTATCTCCAGGAGATCAAACTGGAAGTTTTCTTTTTTTCAAATAAAACAGAACTATTTTTCTTTTCCTGACCATTTTAGAAAAATAATATGTTAAGCTTTGAATCAACCAAAAATTCACAAATAAGTTCATTGTTCAGCTAACTTTGCCTCCCACTTAGCAATTATAAAAACTGCAAACCACAGAAATATTGATGCAATTTACTTATTTATTAAATTTATTTGGTACAGTTCCACTGTGCAGCTCACACACGTAGTGCTCCTGCTGCTTTCAGCCTTCCCAGCACGGGGATTACAGGCACACATCACCACACCCAGGGCTGGGACTGGGCTAGCTTGCGGTGCCAGGAATGGAACCCAGGTCCCTGTGCTTGCCTAAGCAGATGCTTAGGCTGCTGTGCTATCTCACCAGCCTTTCGATGCTATTTTAAAAGTAGATGAATAGTTTAGTTTGTCTTCTGTTTTCTCCAATGTACTTGTGATAGGAATTTTATTTGATTTTATTTTTGCTTACTATACATTCAATGGAAATATATTTTAAAAATTAGTATTATTTCATGATAAAATGAGCCTAATATAATTGTGACAGAAAGTGATATAATAAACTAGTCATTACAGTGACTTTTATTTATGTAAGACTAATCTTTTGTTGTCCATAATTGGGGTCTCTCTTCCATCATTTAATTTTTCTTAGAGTTTCTATGAAGTTGTAGAACATGTGAGGAAAGCAGATGTCCGATTTTATAGATGAGGGGCTGGGGATACAGCGCAGTGGCGCAAGCGGTAGAGCACTTACCTGGCAAGTGCAAGAGCCTGTGTTCAATTCTTGGTTAACAACAAAAATCAGACTTACATGTGTAAACATCTTGAACAGATTAGCATCCATTTAAAAATCTAAAAGTATTACTGGCATGAAGAAGAAACTGTTAACAGAGCAGTGTGAGCATAGTGATAAGCTGCCGTAGCCTATGGTGTCAGCAGGACAAGCTTTATGACCATAGCTGCAGTAACAGAGGAATTTAGAGGTCAGATCCCATCAGCAAAATGCCCACGGCCCATAACATGGATATCAGCATGACACAGAGCCGTGGCATTGTTTCTCCACTCAGTTGTCAGGGAAAGGCCTCTCAGTGTTGGCAATAATCATAATATCAAAGTTCACCTTTTATATGCTTATCATAGTCTCTCAGCTTCACCTTTTCCAAATTTCTCTAAGACACATCTTCATCCTATTGAACCTTAAATGGATTTGCTTTTCAAGGCATTTATCATTTGGAGTGAAGTACTAAATCACAAAAGGATTAGAGTACTCTAAAACAGTCAAAATATCTGCTCATGATAAGTACAAGCCCTCCTCATATTTGGTTATATGTAGCATAAACTGAATATGCAATACCCATGAACTGCTATGATTGTGAATTCTAACAATCTGGCATATACAATTTCTTTACTAGCATAAAAGAGCATACTCTAATTCTCACCAGGATTTTA
Source organism: Ctenomys sociabilis (assembly GCA_004027165.1). Taxonomy (NCBI): domain Eukaryota; kingdom Metazoa; phylum Chordata; class Mammalia; order Rodentia; family Ctenomyidae; genus Ctenomys; species Ctenomys sociabilis. The sequence continues at coordinate 26,768 of PVKA01016404.1, forward strand.
TCAAACATATATTTTTTTCCTACCAGTTGGAGAAATTGAGGCTGCTATGTTCTTAGTATTTGTACCTGAATCTAGGCAATGAACTCATTTGTACACAAAAATTAAAAATTAAGCCAGTGATGTGCTTTTATGAGACTCACATCTCTAGTTACATCTCCTCATCAAAGAGTAATTGGCCCTTGAGAAAGATGCAAAGAAAAGTGTCAAGGAAGGGTACAAGCACTGTTGGACATCCATTGAAAGTTATACACTGTGAATATCATGGGTTCTGCTTTCCAGGTTAGCCATTAATGTATAATGTAGTTCTGTCACATTGAAAATTCATGATTAAATACCTAAGGAATGGAAGTGAAAACAATATCTCTCCTATTTACTCTTTCTATGCTAGAGGTAAGTTTTCATGTAGTTATAATTATTGGCCTTAATGTTATACTATAAGCACAGAGAAGAGCAAGTCTAAGTAAGTAAGGGACTTATCCAAGGCATTTAGTTAATATGTCCAGTGAGTAAAGAGCGTGAATCACTTCGACTTTATTCAATAAAGGCTGTCAGGGATCAGAAATCTCATGACCCAGAAATCACCATCGCTAGAAATGTGTTGGGTAGGGGTGAAAGGACTATCAAACTGTTAAGAAAGTTGCAAAATCTATGCATGGCCTCATTTCAGGCTACAGAATCCAGAAGTGTGCTAGATTCTTTACCAAGTTTCTGCCTATGTCATTTATATGTTTAAGTTAACGTTTATAACTTCCCCTACTTTTTCTACCATTCTATGCAAGGCAGGACACTGAAACTTACTCTTCCATAATCCCAGATATTTCAATATCAGTTTAGTGTCCTGAAGAAGCTTTTAAAGCTGGGTCTAATTACAGAAATACTTTTTGGTACAGAGGGTATGTTTACTATTTTTGTATAGCATAACTATTGAAAAGTTGTGGAATATGTCACCACAAAAAATGCTACTGTCGAATAAAGTTTATTTTGAGGGAAATGTGTGTGAAAAGTAATGGAATGAACAAGAGAATTTTAATCTACTTTTTGTTTCTGAAAACTGAAAAGAGAAACTTATATGGCCTTTCCTAAAAAGGAAAAATAAAGAAACTTTCTTTGTTGAGCTACTGTGGCTGAGAAAATTCTGTACAAAAATGTCAAAATAATCTTCTTCCTTTACCACTCACAACAATATCTCCAAAATTGACTAGCTTTGATCAAAGTAGTATGAAGGCTGTTTTTTCTCAATCTTCACTCATAATTTTATTATAAGGGCTCCAGACCCACATCTAATTATATAAATTTATATGATTTACTCCTGTTAATTTATCCTTTGGCAATTTATTGCTGTGGTCCATATTTACAATCCTAATCAAGTGGTGGTAAAGTTTTCGCTCCTCTGTATAACTACCGATGTCGATCACGCCGTGCGCGGTGGCGCGCTGGTCAAATGAAAGCTGCAACGTGATGTGTTCCAGAAGTGAGGAGCGGCTGCTGTTGCAGCGCTGGACACCTTTGAACATTATGGTTACTTTTGTGACCCTTTTTCATACTGTGTGCTCTCCGTCTCCACAGCAGAAGCAAGAAATTTGCTCGCTTAGTCTTCTTCACATCTGCAGACATCTGTCCATACCTGATGGGATGGAAGGCAGCAGAAGGAGAGAAAGCCTGGCTTCCTGAGCAGAACAGGCAAATTGCTCCACTCAGATGGCTGTGAGGAGCTCCAGCGGGAGCAACAGCTTCCTTGAATAAGTGTGCACCATGGAGTTTGGGCTAGCTTCCACGGGGATAACCGCAGCGATAACTGTGATATTCTTGGAGAAATTCTGCAAAACACATTTGGGATTCTGGCTACATAATTTAGCAGTCCAATCATCTGGTCTTCCCAGCCATTTCTCCACATGCCCATATAAATTCATGCAGCCCTATTTTCCTAATATAACAGGTTCTTTTAATGGTTTTGTTTGCTATTTTTTCTTTTCTTTCTGCAATAAAGAATATCTGTTAAAGTGTGGGTTGCAAATTGTATTTTACGATATTAATTTAGGCAGCACAAGCTGCTTTAGCTTTTAATATCAAAAAATGCCTGAAGATGAATCAGTCAATTAAGAATTGATGGTCACTTTTGATAGCTGTTGTATCATTTTATAACCATTCTTTATTCCGGAATGGGGAACCTAATAAGTACTAGAGAACTTTCTTCAGTTTTCATTGACCAAGGTGTGCATGGAATTACTTACAGAAAGAGTGTTGCTCCATCCAATACACAGAGTAAGTTTCATAAGCAAGATCAGTATGACCTTATAAAGAATAAATGCAACAAGCAGCAAAAGTTCAGTGGAGAAATAAACAACATGTAAGGTAAACAGAGCAAGCTCTTTCTTCTTAAAAATTATTGAATGATTGAACAAATAAAAAAACAATGAAATAGTGGCCTTTTTGGGCAGCCAGCATATTTGTTATTGGTGCTGCAAAGGTCTTATTTCACCCTTAAATGTAAAGATTCCACGAGGTTAGGACTTTTACTTTTGGTTTAGTTGGACTAACCCTGATTATTAAGACAAAAATGTCATTTAAAAGTGGAGATCCATTTTTAAAAAAGCAGAGGTCAGGGGAGCAACAAGAATGGGTAGGGATCTGAGATAGAGGAAAGATTTTTAAATGAAAAAACACAAAGGGTCGCATAACTTTTACTTTTAAGTAATAGTTTAGTGAAGTTCAAATCAAAGACAAAACATTTTTGAACAAATTCTCTGTCACCATTTCACTCAGAAAACATTTATTCAAAATTATTTCTATACAAGATTCAGAGGCTCATTGAGAAATGAGTGTTTTTCTGCTCTAGAATAGCTACACTGAAGAGAGGAGACAAAAAGCCCATCACTAAATGTGAAGAGAAGCTGAAGCTGTGGGGATAGTTTAGCAGTCTAACTGCCTGCTGCACAAGCACAAGGCCCTGGGTTGGATCTTCCGCACTGCATGCCGTGCCCTGGGCATGCCATGCCAGCCACAGAAACTGGCGTGGTGGCATATCCCTGTAATGCCAGCACTGGGGAGGCTGAGACAGGAGATCACTACCAGTCTGAACTGCATAGACAGACCCTGTATCAAATAAATAAATAAATAAAATTTAAACAAAAGAAGCTGAAAGCATTAGGGCAATGGGCAGTGTGGGGTGAGATGAAGGCTTCTGGTAGACACAGATGTCTGAATATGAAGAGCAGACTGGTGAGAACTCTGTCAGAAACCCTGCAAGAAGCCAATATAGAGAGGTCCTGCAGGAGGTTGCTCCTCATGTGAGCTTTCAAGACCACTGACATTAGCAGGATCAAAAATGAGGACCGCAGAAGGAGTACGTCATTATCTTTCATGCCACTCTGTATCAGTAGTGTTTTAGTACAATATGAAACAGAAATGATTTCACTACTTGCATAATTTAGAGCTAGAATATAAGATCCATTTATTTCAGCACCCATGTGTCCATTCCTTTGTTCAGTTCATGAGTATGGATATTTGCTACATACAAGCCCATCTTACAGAACCAGGGACTTGGCACTGATTACATTAATAAATATTGAATCCTAGCGGGGCTTACATTTTGATGTCAAAACAACCGCAATATATCTCTCATTTATTATTTATCTAGCATAGCACCATTGAAAATCAAGCTCTAATTCCCATATGAAGCATGTATTTTATTGTATGCTTTCTACCTTGAAATTCCTGTCTCTGCATTTGTTTAATACTTTGTGTGTGTGTGTGTGTGTGTGTGTATGTGTGTGTGTGTGTGTGTGTGTGTGTGTGATGGGACTTGAACTCAGGACCTTACTGGGCAGGCATTGTGCTGCTGAGCTACATTCCAAGCCTTGCTTAATATTTTCTAAATATTCTTTCATTCTTCTAATGTGGCCCACATCTTTGTTTACTTGGTCACTGGCTTGTGGTGCTCTAGACAATTCTTTGTCACACTAAGTGACTGGTAATTGCTTATGCAATGTTGCCTTACAGAATACAAATGTCCTAAGCAAAGTGACATATTTATCTTTCTATTTTCAGCCACAAGAAGACTACTTGGCATAAAATAGATGCTGTATTTATCATATAATGAATGGAATAACTACATTTTTCGTTCTAAATTTTCAGTATTTGGGGGAATCTCTTGTTTTTCACTGCATGTGTGACTGTAAGGGCTGCTGCCCTTTGGTAAGGTCTTTCCTTTGGCAGATGTATGAAACTGAAATTTAGCATTTGGTATATCTTGAAATAAATGTAATCTTACTTGGAAACTAATTTTTAAAAACTTATCTGTAGTGACAAAAAGAGTAAAATCAACCTTCAAAAGGATCTCTTAGTGGTCCTTAAAATTATACTGTATTAATCTGGGAAGTACAAAGAAACTACAGGTTGCAAGTCATGCATCAGTTAAGGGGTTATTGGTAAGAAATTCCATTAAAAATGAAATAAAGCTGCCTAACAAATGGGTAAAAGGCCTACGTAGACATTTCCTAAAAAAGAAAACAAGGTCTGGGGAAATTGTTCAGTGGTGCTAACCGAGAAAGGGCTTCTCACCTAAAATTTGAATATTCTTGCTCTCCCTGCTAAAGGAAAAGTATAGAAAAATCTGCTCACAGTGGTGCAAGACCATAATCCTGGCCCTTGGGAAGTTGAGGAAGAAGGATCATTGTGAATTTGAGACCAGCCTGGGCCTCAAAGTGAGCTTAATACCAGCCTGAACAGCAGCACCGTGAGACTCTGTCTCAAAAAGACAAAAAAGGAGAAATATATATTAAAAAAAGCAAAGTTCTGCTTGCCTGTTGTTGACACTGCTTCTGTCTGCCAGCAGAATATATACCACTACTTCGAATATTATTTATGTCTGTGCATGCTTATGAATATTTTATTCTTGACAGATAGTTTAGTTGAAGCTTATCCAAAACAATTTAAAAATATATCATTTCATAAGCCTAAAATTCTAGAACTATTTTTTTCAGATAAATTTAATTATGTAGAAAATTCTAGTGAATCACAGCTTGGCCAACATTAATCAATTGTCATGTAAAATTCAGGAGATAAAGCTTGTTTGTGAGTTGTATTTTTTTTACATAAACTATTACTATGAGTAGTTGAAACTTACAAATACCCTTTGTTTTTTATTAATTTAATTGAGAAACAAATAGCAATAAGACAGTTTCAATTAATACACTTCATATTATTGTTTTCATAGTGGTTACAAGATGCAGACATGATATCCTGTCCAAACACTACTAGTACAAATCTTTCTGCTCATTGAATTAAGAGAAAGTAGCTGTATATCTATACTAACTATTTTGTATATACAGACACAAAATGGTCCTTCATTTGTATCCCCCTTTTTTTGTTTAGTTTTATCAGAGCTGGGTATTCCATTGCAATTTAAATATTGTAAATGCATGAATTCAGCAAAATAATGCAATAGAGTCCAGTGGTCCATAATAGTAGTGGGAATGTCATAACATAGGACAGGCAGTGTCATGTTGACTTGAGCCTTTTACAACTCAGCATATTAATATGGTTTTAATTTTCATATTTCATTTTCATACTTTTCTGCTGAGTGGTTAAGACCAAGATAAAGCAAGACCTATACAACAAGAGATGTATGTAACTTTTGTATCTGACAAAGTCAGCCTCATAAAAATGCCCTTTAGAGGATTCAAGCAAGGCATTTTTATTTTATTATTTTAATTAAAAAGAAAACTAAAAATATAATGCAAACAATGGGATGAATGTGGATGGCTGGTTTGAAGAGTTGGAAAGGCATTGCTGTCACTAGAAGCCTCGAGGAGGCAACCAGAGCTTGGTCGGGCAGTGAGCTCCTCAGAGGATGCGGAGAGAAGCTCAGCTGTCTGGTGGACGCTGCAGATATTGGGTGTGCTGGAGCTCAGTCTGCTCACCCTTTCACTAATGGGCTGCACTGCATGACAAACAGACAGATGTGAATTTAGGGTTACTTGTTAAGAAACAGAATTTTATAGGCCATATGAAAAAACTAACAGGAAGAAAGAACTGATCTGTAACTGAATGTTGGGAAATGACAGCGGAGGAATGGCTCCACAGACTTGCAGGTCTTAGGAAACATCTCCTTCAGGGTTCCCTGCAGAGTGACTTTGTGACAAGGAGAATAAATGTCCCAATTCTGGGAAGAATGATGAGCAAGATGAGAGAAGGGAGGGGGTGAGCAATTAAAGCGTTTCTGAGAGGGCATGCTGAAGTATGACAAAGAAAATAAAAAAGGAGACCCAGGTCAGGGTATGCTTTGAATTTCTTTGTTTTCTTCTCATTACATGAACAAGACAAGATCATCCTTAAAGTTCAATGCATTTTGGAAATAAAAATCAAAATAATTTAAATGTTTAAAAGGATCAGAGATGGAGTACAAATATGCTAGTCAGAAAATTCCACTGCAGAAAAGATTTTTGCTTGGAAGATGATAAGAAAGGAAAAGTAAAAAAATAGATTGCTAATTGATACTTTTTAATTTTTTTATTTGTCTTTTATTATTTTCCTTTTAATTAGCCACCTTTAGATAGCTCCATCAAACCTAGAAGCCAAACCAGATCTGAATTAGGTACTTATGTTTCCCCTGACTGCTGGAAAGTACTACTTCCTTTTTTAAAATTTAACTTAATTTTATTTTATTTGAAAAATGAAAACAGAAGCAAAAACAAATGCTAGAAACAGGGTTACATAGTACTATACATACGCTACAAGTTCTCAAAGCCAGAATAGCAAATTAACAATGGCTATTATATTACTATTTTTAATCACCAAATCTGTTGCTCATACTGACAAATATAATAATGCAAGATCAGACAAATAATTGAATATTAACATTTGCTTTCAGTGAACCTTAAATATTTGTTGTCTTTTTTACTTTTTTTAAAAAAATTTATTTTAGGGGCCAGGGAGATGGCTCAGTGGAATAAGTACTTCCCTGGCAAGTGCAAGGACCTGAGTTCAATCCTTGGTTCTTTCAAAAAAAATATTTTAAAGACCGCATAATAATAATTCATAAGACAGTAGAAAGGCTTGTAATTGATACTTGTAGGAGTCCTGAAAGTATCCTTATTTTACAGCAAATGATGTCTTTGAATTACATTTATTTATTCTCAAGGTCACAGAGCCACAGATGGTGGTTACCTCAATTTGTAACTTTGTTCCTTACATGATTCTAGAAAAAATGACATCATTCATGTTCACACAGAAAAGATGGCTGTGCTCATGTTCCTTACCCAAAGCAAAGTTTGCAAGCAAAAGCAAAATTTGTCAAACACTTCTGTTTGTGAACCAAACTGTTTGCAAACAAGAGAATTCATGAACTGAGCTACAACTGCCTTACACATAAGGTAAAACATATCATTTTCTGACTTGATTTGGAGATTAATTTTTCCAGGAGATATAATGTTTCATTTTATATTACCAGTGGTGAATATTTATTACAATTTTAATAATATTTATATTTTAGTAATTTATAATCTTCTTTAATATCTTTTATTTAACTAAATGAATATATTTGTTAACATCTACAGATGATATTTTCATAAGAATATGTCTGTCTAAAATATATTCTGTAAGAATGAAAGTGACTGTAGATTCTAAACTCCAGGCTGCAGTAAAGGAAATAATTCCTTTGTTCTCTTTGATAGCTTTACAAATTAGAAATGCAACCATATTTATGCAGGCAGATTACTGGCTTTCAATTAATCTATACAAATACTATACACTGTGGCCTTAGGACACTTTAAGCACCTCTTTGATGATAATTGTGAAAGTTGTTCTAATACAAAATATTGTGATATTGTTTAATGTTTATCTCATACTAACTTCAAAAGAATAATTATTGGTAAAATTTCATCTTCTGTTAAATGCAATACTCAAAAGTAATCAAATTTTACTTTGACTCACACAAGAATAATTTGATGAATGTGATCTTTACAAGCAAACTTTGTACATGCCGTTTATATGGTAGATTTCTAATTTGTTTGCCCAAATCTCCAGTGAGTTTACAGACTCACCATGTGTGTTTTTGCATGTGCACCTTTGTGTAATGTATGTGTGAAGTGATTTTTGTACCCAGTTTTATTCTGAAAGAATTCCTTCAGAATCACATTAGCACTGTCCTTAACAGGAATTTTAAAAAAAATTCCTTTCTAAATGATAATACCTAATATTCATTTTGCACTCTAAATAAACTTTGTTTCTGAATGTATTCTTAATTCTTCCCCTTTGCAAAATGAATCTTGATTTTTCATACAATGTAAAGAAAGGCAAATCACAAAGTCATTTTAGAGGTTTAGACTTTGAAGCAAGAAAAAAGTATTCTTTTATAATATTCTAAAGTATTTAATACATGACAAATTCTAGAAAAAAATGTCTTCTTGAATTAAATTCCAATCCAGTCTATGGTTGAACAAGCAATTCCATTTGTAATTTATTTATGATCCACAATGTTTTTTCCTTTCTGAAAAGTTATTGACTGCAACACTGGATATTTAAAACAATGCTCTATTTGGAAAACTCTATAACTTGTGATCTATTTTAAGCCCCTATCTTTCCACTGAATACTAAGAAAAATGCTAACAATGTAAGACTCTCAGGATGTAGATAGCCACTGGTCAGGTGATGAGAAAAATAGAACTGCCATAGGAAAGGTGGATGTTTTTAGCTTTATTTGAGAAGCAGGGTCTCAGAAAATCTCCTATCGGATGACTTTAGCATTTGAAGTAGCAATGTTCAGAAAGAGTAGCAGGGTTCATCATAGTGGGAGAACCTAGAAACTGATGTGCTCTAAGTATTTTTAAAATCAAGATTTCTTTTAAAGCATCTTGTATTTGTTTGAGAATTACAAATTAAAACTTTCTAAAGGATACCTAGAAAAGGAATAGCTGGGTCAAATGTAATATCTAGTTTTAGTTTTTGAAGAATATTTATGTTGATGTTCTTCAAAACCATGTAGAAAGACTTATTTTTCCTCTCAGCTTTACCAGATTTATTCTTATTTTATTTTGTCGTAGCAATTCTTTCTGGAAAAAGAGGGAATAGCAGTACTGTTTTACTCATAATTATAAATATTTATGCTTAGAGTAGGACAATTCATAATAGCTAAATATTGGAGAAGGCCTAACAAATTAATTAATTTAAATACATGGTGCTTATGTGGTGTTATGTGGGGAGATAGATAGTTCAGTAGCACAGGCTCCTGCCTGGGTAAGGTTCGATTTCCACTACCAAGAAACAAAACAAAGCAAAACAGTGGTGTTTATATACAATGGAGTATTATTTAGTGATAAAGAAGGACAAATGTGTTATTTGCAGGAAAATTGATTTTCATATTTAATGAAATAAATTCGAAACACAAGCTTAAATATTTAGTGTTTTCTCTTATATGAAAACCCAAAGTTATAAATATATTGAAATAAAAGATAGTTAACAAGAAAAACAGATAGGATGGAGGGCAGGAGACAACACGGCAGAATAGAGGAGGAGCCTCATTCAAAGCTACTCAGAGATATTCAACTAAAGCACAATAATTTGGAGAAAGGGGAGGGGATATATGCAGCACAGATAAAGGACCCAATCAAACTACCACCAGCCCACCTTGATGGCAGTGGAAAAGAAATGGATGCTATTATACTTGTAATATTAAAAGAAGGAGAAGGAGGAAAGGGAGGAGGAGAAAGAGTAAGAGGAGGGGGAGGAGGAGAAGGAGAAAGAGAAGAAGAAGGAAGAGGAAACAGAAGAAGCAGAAGCAGAAGAAGGAGGAGGAGGAAAAGAAGAAGAAGGACAAGAAGAAGGAGAAGGAGAAGAAGAAGGAGGAGGAGGAGAAGAAGAAGAAAGAAGAAGAGAGAGAAAGAAGATGAAAGGGATCTATTAAAATAATGTGGCTAAATCAAGTCATACAGTATAAATTTGGGATATAAGATCCTGTGCCTCTTCTTCCTTCCTCCAAACAGAAGACACTACAGTCAGTGGTGAATTCTGCCAATTATTCCTCCTTTTTTGATTATATGGAGAGATTTCCTCTTTTCTTCCCATTTTTCTTCTCTATTCCTTTCCCTTTTCTATTTCTTCTCATCCCTTTTGTGCACCAAAGCACTCATTACAATCATGAGAACAAGATTAAATATGAGAAAGGTGCATAGTAAATGGAACCACTAACACCTAACCTGTGACCTATGGTTAGAGAACTTCAGGGAATCAAAGAGCCTTGCATCTCTGGACTTGCAGCCCCGGATGTTCCCACAGTGCTGACAGGGCAGGAGCAGACAGGCATCTCACAGTCAGCCCCCACCTCACCAGAGGAAGTTACAAAGTACAGCAGAAGTGGATGACAGTGGCAGCAGAACCTGTGGAGAAGCAAATGGGAAGTGGGCAGCCTTGAACTACAACAGCAGGAACAGGGGACACAACCACATCACAGCATCACGCCCTACCCAGCAGCAAATGACCTATGAGGACAGAGACTTGCTAATAGAAGAGCACAGAAGGTCGAGCGAGTATCAGGGATAGCAAAGGAGCATGGAGTTGGGAACAGTTCCCTGTCCCTGTCCGAAAACAACACAGCAACTGAGAGAAAGAAGCTATGAAGATAAACTGGGTAAGAAGTGGGAGGCCACTAAGAGACACAGAAAGTACTGGCTGAGGCTCTGACTCCAAGCCCCACTTCTGGAGGCCAAGATCAGCCCAAATCTAGCACAAACTATACTGACAGTATTATCCAGTAATTTGGACTCTTGGTGGACGCCAGAACAATGTTGTTGTGTTGTCTCGTAGTATGTTCTGTTCTGCTCCGCTCCCTTCCCTTCCCTTCCCTTCCCTTCCCTTCCCTTCCCTTCCCTTCCCTTCCCTTCCACTCCATTCTATGGTACTTTATCTTTTTGATGATTTTATATATTTCTTTTCCACCATTTTTTTTTTAACGGAACCGGGGTTTGAACTCAGACCCATTAGCTTGCCAGGGAAGCACTTATTCCACTGAGCCATCTCCCTGGCCCCTCTTTTCCACCTTTAATTTTGTCTTTTACCTATAGTTTTGCTATAACTCAATTATTTTTTTCCCATTTTTCCATTATATTTCTCTTTATTTATGGTCATATGAGGGAAAAATATTATTTCTGTGGTCAAATTTAATACTCTCTTGCTTACTCTATCATATTTTTTCTTCTTCATTCTCTTTCTACTTTACCAAAGGTTGTGCTATCATCTCTCATCTTCCAATCTGGCTTGTACCTTATTTATTTTCAGTTCTACTTTACTTTCACTTATCTCTGTTCTATCCATTATCCTCTTGAAATTTCCTCATTAATGGGTAAAATCACTTTATGAAGAACAAATAGGTTGTGTACAAAATCCTAATTTATGTTCAGTACTATTGTAGAATCGGCAGATTTTCTTTTATAGTAAAAGGTACAAAATTAATTCTTACCACCGTTTGTCAGTTTCTGAACTATACTGGATGCTATGATTAATGCTAATTATAATACTTTATCTAGAAAATTCTGAGGTAATAAACTCTTCACCCCAGCACCAAAGGACAGGGAACTAAGGCAAACAGATACCAGCATCTCACTCTTAAATAATTGTAAGTTAGAATCTCCAAAGAGACACAAACCAAAACCTCTCACACACAAAGGACATCCCTGAAGAACAAACTTTGCCTAGAGAGAATTTCATACTAGTTATAAAATTAATAGACCACAAAACTTTACAAGGAACAACACAAAAAAACAAAATTAAAGCATATGTAATGAAAAATGACAGTACAAAAGCAAAATGAAATCTCAAGCCTTCATAATTAAGTGGAATCCACTTGAAGATACACTCATAACTGAAATAAACCACATCCAGATGTGTAAATATCTTATATTTTCCCTACTATAAGAACACAAAAGAAGTCATAAAAACAGAAAATTATAAATAAAAGGAAAGCAAAGCTTGAGGATTAGACAATGAAGAGAAGGCAAGGAGAAAAGCTGGGAAACATGACAGGGGCAGAGCATACTTTTATATGCACAATTTGGGTAAGTCAATGATCCTGAGAATCTTCAGCAGATTTTTGAAACTAGCAGTTAATTGGTAGGATTCTCATCCCCACTAACTATATATGCTGATACCTGTGAACTAAGCCACTGCACTGAAGATAGCAATGTGTAATAGTAGGGTCATTATTGGAATGCCTGTCATTTTGCTCTTCTAAATACGTACTGCTTGTCATGACAAACCAATTACTGCCATACTGTCTCTCAAGTGTTTGTTTAAAAAAAGAGTAATAAATGAAAACAAGACACAAGAAAATAATGTGACAGGATTGTCTTGCTACAATGTGATATATGGTTAGATTTCTAAATTTCTGTGTAAAAAATATATAATTGTTTACTCCCATTTTAAAATTTTTTTAATTTTTTTCATATTCTGTAGGGACTTAAAGTTTAACATATTAATAACTGATGGAAAATACCTGTTCCATGTATGCCTAAGATGCTTGATATTCAGACAGATAGTGAGGTTAAGTTTAACTGCCTATGTTGTAGGGCAATAAAGATAAGCTTCTCTTCTGGAAGGTTAACAACCTAAGCATGTAGACCAAAAATTAGAGAAAAAGGAATGCTTCAAGGACAGCCAATATTTTGGCTCTAGCCTTTCAAGATCAGTGAAGACTCAGGACATAGAAGAACCTGTACTGTAACATCATGTAACTCAGTTATGTCCCACATTTTTTGATCAAAGATGTTATGGGGCCACAGAGGAAAGTGATCAATGAGGTGGCATGTGCCTAAGGAGAGTCACATGAAGATAAAAGCATTCTCTCAGGCTTTCACAGACAGTAAACTTATCAAGCAATGGCTGTGACTCATCCACATGGCTGACAGTGACAAAGGATCTACAAAGTACAGTAAAGCATTTCAGGACAAATCCTGAGGGGATTTGACTGACTTTATCAGATACAAAAGCTGCAATTCTTGTTATATAGGTTGTGCTTTATGTTGTTCTTAACCATCCAGCAGAAAAGTATAGAAACAAAATATAAAAAGTTAAGTCATATTAATATGCTGAACTGTAAAAGGCTCAAGTTAACTGACATTGCAGTCCTCTGGATAACTTACTAGTATTATGGAATACTGGACTATGAGATTATTTAGGAAATCAGATCAGAAATAACTGTTCAGGTCAAAAAATAAATGTCAACATTCATAAATGAATTACTCAGTAAATCTAAAGAAACATTAAAAAATCGATGATAGGAAGAGGACACAAACCACAAATGTTCAATATAGGGAGGAAATAGAGTGTGGCAAGTAGATTTAAACATATATCCAGGAAAATAAGAATTCTATTGAAAACTGCCAAAAATTCTGGAGCAAAATTAAGGACAGACTTTCAGACTTTCAAGCCATGACCACAGGTTGTTATCATAAAAGGAAAGATCTCTTGAAAATAACAAAAGATAAGAAACCAATTTAATAGTTTCAAGAGGATGGAAAGAAAAACAATATATGAATAATTGGTATTAACGGCATCAACAAAAATGACATAAAAATGAAACCTTTGCAGAAGTAATAATAGAACATTTGCAAAGCATGGGAAAACAGTAGAGATTAACCAAAAGAATAAACAAGACATATAGAAATCCAATTAGCCATAACCAAAATAAATCTACACTCAGACATACAACAAGCAAATCCCTGAAATTCAACACAAGAACATTATATTAAATATTGTTAGAAGAATTGAAAACCAAATATCCTAGAAAAGAAAGTTTACTGGAGTCACAGCAGAATTCTCAACACAAATCTTGAAGTCTAGAACCACTTAGGGGGAAGAATTTCAAATCCTAAAAGAAAAATTCTTCAAACTCATATTGCTGTAACCTGAAAAGCTATCTTTCAAAATGAATGAAAAACTAATAAACTCCCATTACAATGAACAACTGAAGAACTTGATGGCCACAAAATCAACCCCAAAAAGGATGCTGAAAGATATTCTAGACAGAGACAAAAGTGCAATTACAAGAACAACAACAGATGATGGGTGTGGTGGTGCATTCCTGTAATATCAGTAGTCAGTAGGATTGTTTTAGGTTTGAAACCAGCCTGGATTACAACGTGAGCGCAAGACAAAGTTGAACTACATAACAAAAACTTGTCCCAAAAAACAAAAAAATAAAGATAAAAAAGTGTAAGACATCACCAACCAAGGCAAGCAATTAGACAGAGGAGAAAATTAAGGAATTAACATGAGAAAATAACATAAAGATAAGCCAACACATATCAGTTATAACCATCAATGTAAACAGCCTCAATTTACCAATGAAAAGAAACAAACTGGTGGAATGGATCAAGAAACAAGATCCAATCATATGCTCCAACTCAAATGGAAATTCATAGACTAAAAGTCAAAAGATAGAAAACAATACTCCCTGCAATAGGACTCAGAAGAGAACAGGGGTAGCTATTATATGTGCAGAAAACATGAACTTCAAACCATGAATGATAAAAAATGAATGACTCTACATATATACTAGGGAAAACTTCAAGAGGAAGAGATAACAGTCATAAATATCTGTGCATCATATATAGGAGCACCAAATCACTAAGAAAAATATCAATAGGCATGAAAAAATGAACAATAACACAATTATAAAAGGGACCTTAGTGCCCCACTGTCACAAAAATACATCAACCAACAAAAAATCAGTGAAGACATATCAGAAACGAATCAGACCATGAACAATTGGACTTAGTAGATGTTTGTGCAGTGTTCCACCCAACAACATCAAAAGTCACATTATTCTCAACTGCACATGGATTTTCACTAAAATAGAGTACACACTAGCCCATAGAACATGCTTATATAAATACAAGAGAACTGAAATTATCCTATGTATATTATCATACTGCAATGTATTTGGAAATTAATGGCAAAAGAAACCAAAAAATTCTTCATAAACTCATGGATATTAAATAAAACTCCCCTCAACATCTAATGTGTCACCAATGAAATTAAAGAAGAAATTAATCAATGTGTGTAATTAAACAACAATGCAGATAAAATCTACCAAAGCATGTGGGACACAATGAAAGCAGTGCTAAAAGGGAAATTCACAGTAGCGAATTCTCTCACTTCAGGAATATAGAACCATCACAGATAAACAACTTAATGCTACACACAAGGTTTGAAGAAACTAGAGCAAGTCAAACCCAAAGGCCAGAGAAGGAAGGAAGTTACAAATATAAGAGGGAAAAATAAGACAATGGAAAGTAAGAAAATAATACAAACAATTAATGAATTTCTGAGTGACTTCTTTGGAAATAATAAAATTGATAACCATTAGGAAATCATACCAAAAAAGACTAAAATTCATGCAATCAAGAATAAAAAGGGTGAAATCTCTACAGATCCTGTGGAAATTCAGAAGATCATCAAGAGCTACTTTGAAAATATTTACTCTCATAGGATGGAAATCACAGAAGAAATGCAGATTGCTAGGTATCTGAGTCAAGAAAATATAAAATTTTGAACAAGCTACTATCAGTCAATGAAGTTGAAAATTTAATTAAAACTTACCAAGAAAAGCCCAGGTACTGATGGATTAATTGATGAATTATACACAAAAAAATTAATACAAGTATTGCTCAAACTTTTTAATAATATTGAAAAATGAATCATCTCCCTAAATCAATCCTGGAGATAAGTATTATATTATCTTGATACTAAAACAATGTAAAGACCAAACCGAGAAAGATACCTACTAGTAGTTAAGCTTGGAAACAACACAACTACCCAGTAATCAAGGAACAGATGAAAAAGATGTGGTATTTTATATAAGGGAGTATTAGTCATAAAAAAACATAAACTCAAGACTTTTATAGGTAAATGGATGAACTTTGAGACCATACTTAAATGTGAAATAAATCATACATATATGTATAAACATCACGTTGTCACCATGACCAGTGTCACTGAAATAATAATTTCTAAAAGGTACAATAGATGTTGTGTAGTGGGAAGAAACTGTTCTAAGGGAAAAAGGGGCTAGGATGGGTAAAATAGGAAAAGATAGTTGGGAAAGGGAAAAAGTGCAAGTCAGTCAATCTATTACTGTTTATTCAAAAGGAAAGTTTGGGGTCAACGTCAGTTGGAGAAATTTTTAGGCCCACATCTTGTATCCTGAGCAAGTACTTTATAGGTAGTGATATGCAATGTATTAACTATTGTTATTTTCCTATTATTTTGTTATGAAATTCTGTCTTACCATTTTTCCGCAGAATAAACTAAATTTAAAATGCAATAAGTTAATGTTTCAAAATTAGTATTAATCACATCCCTAACATATGTTATTGTATCCCATGGTTATAATTTCAGGTACTTTTTAAATAACAAAACAGTGTGGTTAATTGTCATGATATTGTTATGGGCATTTTCTCAGGATATCCGAGCAAGGGTTCTTGCGTATTCACAATAACACAAACACGATGCTGCACTAGTCAAGAGTAACCAGTTGTGGAGCAGGACTGTGCAGTATAGAGATGCGGTTAGGACCCACGGACCTCGGGGCTTCTATATCTCCTCAGGCGCCTTAAATCTATGTTCATATTTGCCACTTGGAAGCTTTACAACTAGATGAAAATGTTTTACTCCAAAAATTGAGAAAGAGAATACTAATCATCTTAAAGAAAATCATGGGGTTGGGGAGATGGCTCAGTGGAATAAGCGCTTCCCTAGCAAGCACAAGGATCTGAGTTCAATACCGGTTCTGCCAAAAAAAAAAAAAAAAAAGAAAGAAAATCATAACATGTAAAAGTTAAGCTCAGTATATCTGAATTACTGAAAACACGAAGTAAGCCACCTCATGTCTCTGGACTGTCCCTGTGGTGGCTTGCACTCTGTGCTGCCATTCCTACACTCTCCTCTATACAGTGAAAATTACGCACTTCATCTGATTGCTCTTTGCCTAAAATGTACTCATCCATACCACGTGTTAAATCACACTTGTAACTTCGCTTATAACTTGTGAAGAAGAAAGAAACTACTATCAATTCATAGTATGGGCTTGTGCAGTGTTCTAATTTGAACATTCAATACTGGAAACATTGATGTGAAATAAAATAATTTTATGAATAGTTTTTAAAGAAGATATCAAGAGATTAAAGGAGTGGGATGAGGGACATGGAGCTGAATAAAAAAGAACTTAGATGTGTTACATGTATGTACCAACTCTCATAATAAATGTAATCATTATGTACTATAAGCATGCACCAATGAAAACCAAAAAGTAATAAAAATTAAAATAAAAAATAAAACCAGATTCTAGAGTGTGACATATGATAAGAAAACATTTGGAATTTGTTATGAACAGTGAAGTCTCCTTCATTTTACTTCATAATTTCTTAATTTATTTTTTAACCAAGCCAAGTGTTTATTCTTTTATTCTAAGTAAAAGAAAAATATTGATCCAGTTCTAAGAAATTCCACTTCTTCATGGCTTGAAATGCACTCTGGAGAGAAGGGTTGTTTTTATTTTTTTTTCTTTATTTTAAGGAAGGGTTTACAGGGTGTTCAGGGTCTCACTACTAGATCGGACTGGTAGTGATCCTGTTTACAGCCTCCCAAGAGCTGGGATTACAGGCGTGTGTCACCATGCCCAGTCTCAGTTGCCTTCTCAGGGGGCCCTACAGGTGGGGCTAGCAGGGAAGGCCCAGGGATTAAACTTCTGTCCACTGTGCCTACTTGCAGGCTCTTTAATTTGCTGAGGTAGTTGACCAGCTCTAAGGCAATTCTTAAGTTTGCATTTCAGATGAAGATTTTTGTCTGTAAAGTAGAGCATGAATTGGCTGAGACCAAGTGCATGTACAGGTCTTATACAGAAAAGATGATGGTGTAGTCTATAGCAACAGTCACGAAAATAGAGAAGTTAGATGATATATGTAATGTTGTAAATTTTATAAAACTTGATTATCTTTGAGTTCCAGGGAGAGGTGACTATGGAGATTATGTCCCTGAAGAGAAGATCTGAATGAACTACAGGGTGAGACAGGGAATATTTTTTCAAATCCAAGCCTGTACAACTTAGTGATTTAGTGAGGCCCTGTCTCAAAATTATATATATATATATATATATATATATATATATATATATATATATATATATATATATATATATATATGGCTGAGGATATAACTCAGTACAAAGGTCCTAAATTGAGTCCTCTGTTGCAAATAAATTAAGTAGGTAAATGTTTGAAAAAGCATGTGGAGAATAATTAATGATAAATGAATAATGAATGGTGTATACTGAGGTGAAATGATCTTATTCTTTTGTTTTCCTACAAGGCATATATTCTGAAGTTTTCATTCACAGCCACCACCTATGTGCTTAACTATACAGATTCAGAGTTTAGAAGACAAGTAAATACAGATTTCGCCTACACAAATTTATTAGTTATATCTTATGTAGCAAGTGGTGTTCTCAGCTTCAAATCGAATGAGCTTTCCCTCAAGGAATATTTGATCTTTTATAATATACTAGGCATTGTATTCACTAGCAGAAATTGTCCTCATAGGAATCAAACAGATCCCTTTTATAAGAATCAAAAAGAGAAGAACTAGAGGAACAAGTTTAGATAAGAAAGAGTAAAGACAGAAGGAATTAGCAGAGGAAAATTACAAACGGGTGCTTAGTGAGTGTCACCATCTAAAGTGTCATAGACGAAGGCATACCCATGAGAGAAATTATTAGAAAAGGAAGAACTGGAATTTCAAGCCCAGAAATTATACACTTAGAATGCAATGAATGAGCAAGCTAAGAATGATGATCGAAAATTGTCATTTATCAGGCCCCCTGGGAGCCTTTAAAGAACTGATTCAAGAAATAATAAAATCAGGAGCTTGAGGATGGGAAGGTGAAAATTAGCAGGAATGGGACATCTTCTGTTTTGAAATGAAGGCAGTGAGTATTCTTTTTTAACAAACACTACACAGTAGAATATTTCAAAAATATTTTATAGAAAAAATTGTGTTTCTTAAGCGTGCAGATAGATATAAACATTTTGTATGTAAAGAAAGCAATGATTGGACAAGGACAAAATAATTACAAACACAAGAAGGGAACAATGGAATAAGCAGTAGCATATTTCATGATTAAGGTTATAAAAGGTAATTTTTCAGGATTTATTTGGAATGAGTAAATTGGTAAATGTTTTTCAGTCTGTGTGAAATGGAGATAGATAGATAGATGGACAGAGAGAGAGAGAGAGAGAGAGAGAGAGAGAGAGAGAGAGAGAGAGAGAGAGAGACTATTTTTAATGTAGGTAGACATTAGGTCTTATTTATGTTGTGATGAGAAAATAAAACTGCTACTTGCTTTCACTAGTTAAAAATTGTCCCTTCCCTAAATGTTTGCTTGTTGAAGGACCCTTTTGATTGCTAAAAGATTAGCTGTTAAAACTTTTAAATTTGATGACCTAGCAAGCAGCACATTATATCGGTCAATTACACATAGCTACAAGGGTGAATGCATTTAATACTCTACCATAATTGTAAGTCTGTTCTTAATAAATTATTGCCAACATCCTTTCTATTGAATTACTTTATGCTTGTTAAAAAACAATAACCACTACCGCAAGTGTTATAGGCATGACAATTTTCTGCTATATTTTAAATAAATTTCATTTTCAAATGGAATTTATTTTCATCTGCATACGATGGACTTTATATCAGGTTACCTAAAAGGCGTATCTCAAACTTGAATATTTTGAAGCACACTGTCGATCCTTTTCTATTGCTATTTATCTCAGAAAAGAAATATAACCACCATTCATATTGAGTCAAAATGCAAAATAAAAAATTCTTATATTTCTTGGCCCATATTTGCATAAGTGTATCAGTCTTGTATCCAACAGTTATCAATGGACATTTTCTCTGATACTTTAAAAAATGATTTCATTAACTTCTGTTCTCTTCCCAGCCCTAGGTTTTTTCTCTCAGCACTACCACCACATGACATTATTCCTACAAATTGGATTATAAATTTCACAGGGGCAGGAATTCTCTCTGATTTGTTGACTACTTTTGTCTCTGGTACATGAAGATGGGGCTTAATAATAAAATGATGAGGAAAGTAAGAAAACAAGAATGCATCTCTGTTTGGAAATCTATATGGTGACTTTCTTTTCTTTCCAGTTTAACAAGACTGTGTAAAGAGATGGCAGGATAGACCTGTATTGGAAGCCTGGCATGGCCATGCCTCTGAGTGCTGATTCTGCTTATTTATTTATATATTTATTTGTTTATTTACAAAAACAAAGACAGAAACAAAGTAAAATACAATCATACATATGGTACAGAATTTCAAAAAGAGAATAAAAATGTATACTCATTGTTGTATTACACATTTTTATCATCAAGTCTGTTGCTCAGATTCAGAGTGGCAATGTTCTTAACATGAGTAGAATATTGTAAGTGGAAGCTGAGAGACCAGAACGTTACATTTCTCACATTCTTATAGTTTGGGTTCTTGTGATGTGACAATATAGTACAGTACACATTTTGTAATGATAACTTATAATGAATCACCCGGAATAACACGCTACAAGTGCAGGCAATCTATCCACACCCTAAAAGCTAATGAATCCAGCTGAGGGCCCAGAGCCCACAACAAAGTCTCCCACAGGCCAGCTTCACAGATCTGTGCTGGAAAGGCCCAAAGATCAGTGGTCGAAGCTAGGAAGTCTATGCCAGTGGGGTGGAGGAATTGTGCTAACAGGCTGAGGGATCTGGGCTGGAGCAAGGAAGCAACGCTCAAGGTAAGCACCAGAGCTCCCCCCAATGTACCACAGCCGTCCTCAGGAACAGTGAGGTCCTGAGCACCTCCAGAGTGGGGAAAGCCGAGTTCTCATCAAGAAAGCCAATGCAACTAGCTTCCTGAGGCTGAGCAGTGCAGCACCTTCCCTTCCGGAGCCAGGAATCAATGCTCAAGATGAGGACTCAAGCTTTTTGAAAGATCATTGAGAAAGCCAGCATGACAAGGTCCTCCAGGAGAGAACTAGCAACTTCCAACAGCCAAGCCAGCATGACAAGGTCCTCCAGGAGAGAACTAGCAACTTCCAACAGCCAAGCCAGCATGACAAGGTCCTCCAGGAGAGAACTAGCAACTTCCAACAGCCAAGCCAGCATGACAAGGTCCTCCAGGAGAGAACTAGCAACTTCCAA
>PVKA01016405.1:0-38364 GCA_004027165.1 Ctenomys sociabilis
TCTTTTTGAGACAGGGTCTCACTGTGCAGTTCAGGCTGGCCTTAAGCTCACTTTGTAGCTCAGGCTGGTCTCGAACTCATACCAATCCTCCTGCCTCAGCCTCCCGAGTGCTGGGATTACAGGCGTGCGCCACCACGCCCGGCTACTGGCCAGATAATTTAGTGGACTAAAAAACCTGCTTAGTCAGAGCTCAATGGCTGGGTTCGAACCCTGTCATGCTGTGCCAGCCCTGCCCCTAGGCATGCTGAGATGGATGATTGAGGCTGGGCATGGAGGCATGCACCTGTAATCCCAGTGCTCTAGAGGCTGAAAACAAGAAAATCACTACAACTCTGATTTGTGTCTTGAGACTCTGTAGACCCTGTAGACTGTACTAAATACATTTTTAAAACATAGCAAGAACGTGTCACCTGGTCCCTCTGGGTCTTGGCTATGGATGTGTTCTCCAAGGGCCCTTACCTGTTATGCCTCCAGGCCCTGCTACCCCGACCATTTATTTATTTCTTTTGGTGGAACCAGGGATTGAATTCAGGCCCTTGCCAGGGAAGCCCTTATTCCACTGAGCCATTTTCCCAGCCCCAAAGCACACTTTATTTTTTTTATTTATTTATTTTTTTTTTTTGTGGAACCAGGGATTGAACTCAGACCCTTGCTCTTACCAAGCAAGCACCCTGCCAATTTTTTAAAATGTTACTTTTTTGACCAAGTGTGCTGGTACACAGTTACAATCCCAGCACTCAGGAAGTTAGAGCAGGAGGGTTGCTGTGAGCTCAAGGCCAGCCTGGACTACATAAGATGTTGCTTTTTTTGTTGTTCTTGTTTGTAGAATGTTGCTTTTAGCAGCTAGGTCCTTGAGCCTGGAGTCTCAATCACTGGGAAAGCCAAGAAAGGACGATCCATGTGCTCAGGAGTTCAGGCCAGCCTGGGCAATACCGTGAGGCCTTGTCTTCTTAAGATAAGAAAAAAACATGCTATTTTTATTTATTTATTTATTTTTATTTTTATTTTTTAAATAAGTAAGTGTGTACTGGCACACAGGCCTCTGTCCTGGAGGAGGGAGGGTACGGTAGGCTGCAGTCCTGGTATTATTAAAGGCGCTTGACAACCAGGGCTTTTTATTCTATTATCACCTTCATGTCTGGCAGCCAGAATCCTACTGTCTGGCACCTACGAGGCCAGTGCAGGTGGCCTTGTGCTGGGCCTCCGTACCACCCATCCGAAGTGCCAGGACTTCCTGCTCCTCGAAGGGAGGTTTAAGAGCAACTTGGACTTCTGATGGTGCTGTGTGGCTCCCCAGGCCTCACTAGTTGCCCAGGCCTTCGTGTATTTCAGCTTGGACTCTGCCCACTGCCCTCCGACTGGACTACTGGACTACTATGGAGACAAATTAGCACAGTGAATTTATACATGGTTCTTTCATGATTTTTTTTTTAAATCATGGACAGATATTGAATAAGGTCAAAGGTTCTTTCTGTGATTGCTGAGATGATAATGTGATTTTTGTCCTTGCTTCTGCTTATGTGATATATTACATTTATTGATCTATGTATGTTGAACCATGCTTACTTTCCTGGAATGACGTCTACTTGGTCATGGTGTATGATCTTTTTGATGACTCATTGTATTCTGTAATGTAATTACCAGGTATTTTTGCTATGTAACATAGTAATGTTTCTGAACTCTTTCCATTTTGGGACCTCCTAACTAACATCCACTGGAACTCTACTGAATAGATGATACATGGCCCTTGTCACTTACTGGGGGATGTGCAAGAGTGTCTGTATTTTGTGCCTGCATCTTGGAACACTTTTGAGAGTGCTCTGTACCCGCCCTTAGGGACTAAATTGAAATCTTAGCCTGGCGTGGTGGCGCATGCCTGTAATCCCAGCCCTCGGAAGGCTGAGGCAGGAGGATTGTTGTGAGTTTGAGACCAGCCTGAGCTACAAAGTGAGCTTAAGGCCAGCCAGAACTGCATAGTGAGACCCTGTCTCAAAAAGACGAAAGAGAGAGAGAGACAGAGAGACAGAGACAGACAGAGAGAGAGAGAGAGAGAGAGAGAGAGAGAGAGAGAGAGAGAGAGAGAGAGAGAGAGAATCTTGTCCTCTGAACGCCAGAAGCAGAGAGGAATAGGGCTTTCTTTCTCAAACAGCGCCCTCTACTGGGCACGGCCGGGAAACGGCCTCATTACAAAATAATAGTAAACTTGAACGTATGTTAGTAAAGCTCTCTGGTAGCAGAATTCTGCATTTTTTCCTAGAACCATCATGCACTTTAGCCCATCCTGAGAAGTTTAGCAGTTTATACAGATCTTGTCTCAAAAATTAAAAAGTAGCCAGGTGTGGTGGCACACACATCTGAAATCTCAGCACTTGGGAGGCTGAGGCAGGAGGATCATTGTGAGTCTGTGACCAGCCTGGGCTACAAAGTGCGCTCAAGGCCAGGCTGAACTGCATAGCAAGAAAGACCCTGTCTCAAAAAGACAAAAAAAATGAGGACAAGCTGGGGATGTAGCTGTATGTCAACATCCTGGGTTGAACCCCAATAAAACACACACACACACACACACACACACACTGACAACCACACTTAGTTATGAGGTTTATGTGACAGAGACTGGTATATAAACAGGTTAACTTAGTCCCTGTGCAGTTCAATGAGCATCAATAAGCAGGGACTGGGCCAAGCCTGTGAGCACAGCTGGGGACAGGGACATGTCCTTGGTGTAGGGTTCACCACCCCTGTTTCCAGATGAGACCAGTTGGGGAATATGGCCCCACCTGTTGTCATAGCTGTCTAGACAGCTCTGTTTAGTTGCACCATAGCTGTGTTGCCATTTGTTGCTTTCAGTTAAGCCTTGAAAACACTGGTGTAGACATGCACCTCCCCAAACAGCTCTACACAGTTCCATCCTTCCTTTCTGGTCAGGCATCTTGTCAGCATTGGGGAACCCTGTTTCCACTCTTTCTACTTGTTTGCCTTTGGCCAGCCATGATGGTACATGTATAGTCCCAGCACTCAGGAGGCTGAGGCAGGACAATGACCACAAATTTAAGGACAGTTTGGGCTGCCTAATAATGAATTCAAGGACAGTCTGAGTTACATAGCAAGATCCTGTTTGAAAAAAAAAAAAAAACACAAAAAAAGTAGGCCTTTTATGGTATATCTTGCCTTTGTATCTCCTGCTTGTGCATCATATAAAAGTGCTAGACCACCAGAATTTGGGGCTTGATATTCTGGGAATGATCTCCATCAGTGCCTGTCAATGTAAATAAATCTGCATCCAAATCCTGGGCATCGGCTGGGAATGGAGTTCAATGGTAAGTGACCATCTCACAAGCAGAAGGTTGTGAGTTTAATTCCCAGTACAAAAAAAAAAAAAAAAAAAAGGAGTCCAGCAAGATGGCTCAGTGGAATAAGTACTTGCCTGGCAAGTGCAAGGGCCTGAGTTCAATCTCCAGTTCCATAAAAATAAATAAATAAATAAATAAAATAAAGATTAAAAAGTCCAAAAACTTTTTTTTTCCTTTTTTTAATGTGCAGGGTCTAGATCAGACTCGCACTGATTCTCCTATTTTCAGCCTTTGGAGCACTGGGATTACAGGCTTGTGCACCACACCAGGTCTCACTTAATCACTGTCTCAGCACCCCCCTCCCGAGGGTAGAGCTAGCATGGCATGCCAGTCATAAGCTCTGGCTAAACAGGTGCTTTAGTCTGCTGAGTTATCTGGCCAACCCCCAAAAACATTTTTTTTTTTTTTTTTGTGGAACCAGGGATTGAACTCAGGCCCTTGCACTTGCCAGGCAAGCACTTATTCTACTGAGCCATCTTCTTGCCCCTCCAAAAAAAAACATTCTTGATGGCTGAGGAAATAGTTCAGTGGCACAAGTGCTTGCCTGATAAGAGCAAGATCCTGAGTTTGTTTCCCAGTACACACACATAAAAACCCCAAACAAATCCTGGGTGTCCTTTTGTGTTTCTGCTTACTGTAGCAGCCTGAGGAAATGGAATACAATACCCTCCAGCCTTAGTTCCTGTTGCTCATGGAGCCTTGGTCAATTTTCAGGTGGCCAAAAGGCAGCTCAAGCACATACACAGGTGAAGGAAGGCTGCCTGAGTGTGGGGGCCAGTTAGTGAGCAGCCATCTGAGCAGTGGGCCTTTTAGCCTGTTTCTGCGCTCTTTCCAGACCATCCCTAGAATACACCCAGCTAAGGCTCATTTAACAGCAGGGCCCAGAGGCTTACACGATGAGGGGAACTGGGGAAAGCGCAGGTAGTCTCTAAGAAAAAGAATAGAAAATCAGGCAGAAGAATGATAGAATGATAAAGCAAAGCACAAACTGCAGCTGTTAAATAGCCAGTATCATAAAATTCAGGCAACACAGTGACACTAACAATAGCAACATGACTATGAATATTTGACTTCCTGACACAGCTCTGAAATCTTTTTCTTCTACTAGCACATTTCAGGTTCATACTCATTGGTCCTCAGTCCCTAAAAGTTTCACTGTTTAATTTTCTAGATAGAGATAACATGGTCTTTTCCTCAGCAAGACGGACTGAACTTCAGTTTTGATGTACTGTTGCTTTGATGTTAGGTTGATTCATCTTTCAGAGCGCTCCTGGAGGCCCCGCCCCGCGCCCATCCGGCGCTGTGCTACCTCGTTGGGCCAGGAGGAGGCGCGAGGAGCTCTGAAGTTTGAGCCTTAGCCTTCTAAGTCTTTAGCATTGGCCTCCACCTTTCACGCCTTTTTACCATATTTGGAAAATATCACTTAACAGTAAGCAGCAGTATAATTATTTTATGAACATTTGAAAAACAAACGGAAGAATGCTTCCCACTCAATGTAAAATAGATTTCAGTAATGAAACCTTGGGAACCTTCCATAATAAAAATTATAATAATAAACAAATGTTTTTGTCTTTTGAGACAGGATCTCACCATGGGGAACGGGCTGTCCTTGAATTTACGACATAGTCCAGAATGGCCTTGAACTTTCAGTGATCCTCTTGTCTCAGCTTTCTGAGTGAGAGGATTATAGTCATCCATCACCATACTTGGCTGAGAGTCTTGTTTTTTAAAAAACGAATTTCTGCAAATATTTGTTTGTTTGTTTGTTTTTAGAATACTTTTTCATTTGGTTTCTTCTTAGTATATGTTTAGGGCACATAATGAATGCATTCGCCGTAGAGCTGGTTCGTGCACATAACATGTCCTCGGTCTTTTTGCTTTCCCCTTTTCTCCTCCCTCTCTTCCTCATCTCTAGATCTCCTTTCCATCTAAAAAGTACTACCTCCTTGTTTGTATGACTTATCTTTTATTTTTCTCTTTAGGCTTCCTCCTAGGGTTCTTCATATTAAGGGAAACCACACAGTATCTAACCTTTTGTGTCTGATTTCTTTCACTTAACATTGTGGTCTCAGGAAGCATCCATTTTCCTACAGATGATTCAAACTTATTCTTTACAGCTGAGTAGTACTCCATTGTGTATATATATACCATATTTTCTTTATCCTTTCATTTGCTGATGGTCATAGAGGCTACCTCCAAGATTTAGCTGTTGGGGCCGGGGAGATAACTAAGTGGAATAAGCGCTTCCTTGGCAAACGCAAGGGCCTGAGTTCAATCCCTGGTTCCACACACACAAAAAAAAAGTGAGCCTCCTGCCTCAGCCTCCCAAGAATGCTGAGATTGTAGGTGGGTGCCACCACACCCAGCTATCTTTCCATTTTCTTTTCCAGTGGAGCTGGGGGTTGAACTCAGGAACTTACGCTTCCCAGGCAAGCACTTATTCCACTGAGCTATCTCCCCAGCCCCTATCTTTCTATTTTCTGTTGTCATCTTTGTTTCTTGTTTGTTTGTTTTGTTTCTTTGGCAGAACTGGGGATAGAACTCAGGCCCTTCCTCTTGCCAGGGAAGCACTTGTTCCACTGAGCCATTTCCCTGGCTCTGTTGTCATCTTTGATTTTCTTTCTCTGAGTCCTATAGTTTTCATTGACAAATTCTTTTACTTCCTTAGTTAGGTTAATTCCTAGATTTTTTTTTTTTTTTTGAGGCTATTGTGAATAGTATTATTTTCTTGATTTCTCTCTCCCTCTTTGTATTTTAGGGAAGGATCTACAGGGTGTTCAAGGTCTCACTACTAGATCCTACTCATGGGGCCAGGAAGATGGCTCAGTGGAATAAGTGCTTCCCTGGCAAGCGCAAAGGCCTGAGTTCAAATCCCCGGTTTCAGAAAAAAAAAAAAAAAAACGGCTGAAAACAAGAGGATCACTACAAGTTTAAGCTGCCTAGTGATTTCCTGTACCAAATACATAAATTCAAATAAATAAATAAATAAATAGAACCTACTCATAGTGATCTGCCTGTTTACAGCCTCCTAAGAGCTGGGATTATAGGCACACACCACTATGCTCAGTGTCAATTACCATCTCAGTGCGCCTTGAGGGCCAGGCCAGTAAGGCAGGTCCAGGGATTGAACCCCCAGCCGTGGAGCTATTTGGCCAGCCCTGATTTCTTTCTCAGTGGGTTCATTTGTTACTGATTTTTGTGTGCTGATTTTGTATCCTGTTGTTTTTCTCAATTCACTTTTTAGAGTCTTTTGGTTGAAATTTTTGGGTCTTCTATACAATGGACCATGTCATTTTTGATACCTTGAATCAAACACAGGGCCTTGTGCTTGTCAGTCAAGCACTTGTACCATTGAGCTCTATCACCATCCCTGGATCATGTCATTCTTTACTTTTATTTATTTATTTGTGTACCTGGAATTGACTCAGGCAGATGCTTACGCCGCTGAGCTATCTCCTCAGCCCAATTTCTGAATACAGATAGTTGGGCTTTTTTCTTTCCTATATGTATCCTTTTTACTTAATTCTCTTGCCTGGTTTACCTAGGGAAATTTTGAGCATCAAATTGACCAGGAATGTGGGGAGTAAACAGCCTTACTTGTTTCTAATTTTAGAGGAAAAGCTTTCAGTTTTTCCCCCATTTAATGGGATGTGGCCAGGAAATTTACAATAAATGGCCTTTATCAGTTTGAGATAAGGTCCTTACAGGCTGAGTTTTCAAGGTTTTTTTTTTTTTTTTGGTGGAACCAGGGATTGAACTCAGGCCGTTGTGCTTGCCAGGGAAGCACTTATTCCACTGAGTCATCTCCTGGGTCCCTCATGGTTTTCATCATGTGTATTGAGACGATCATGTCCTTGCTTATGTGAAGCATTGCATTAATTGATTTACTTACATTTAACCATCCAGCATTCCAGAGATGAAGCCAATTTGGTCCTGATATATATATATATATATATATATATATATATATATATATATATATATATTTAATGATTTGTTGCATCTTCTTTGCCAATATTTTATTGAGGAGTTTTGCACTTATATTCATTAAAGAGACTGGTCTGTATCTTTGTTGTTGTGGGCAAGTCTTTGTATTCTTTTATCATTAGCACAGTGCCAGGTAAGAGCCATATATGTCCCCATCTAGTAGCAGGGTGATTCTGGCTTTCAGGAATGGGTTTGGCAGCGCTCCTTCCACTTCTATTTCCTTGAAGCATTTGAAGAGTATTGGCATTAGACCTTTCCTGGTGGTCTTATAGAATTTACCAGTGAATCTATCAGACAGTGAATTGTTTAGTTAGTAAAGTTCATACATATATATATATGCTTCAATTCCTTTCTTTATTATTGGACTGGTATTTTGGATCTTTTTGGTTCTGTTTTGGCAACTCATTTGTATCTAGAAAACTGACCATTTCTTCTAGATTCTCTAATTTTTTGGATACAGATTTTTTTTTTTTAATGTATTTAGGACAGGGTCCACAAGATCTCACTATATAGATCAGACTCATAGTGATTCTCCTGTTTTCAGCCTCTCAAATTCTGGGATTACAGGCCCGCACCACGACACTCAGTCTCAATCTTCTCAGCATGTCCCAAGGGTGGAGCCAGCAAGGACTGTCAGATCTAACCCAGCCATTGTGTTCTGATTAAGCAGGTACTTCAGTCCGCTGAGCTACCTGGCTGGCCCTTGAATCACAGATTTTTGAAGTAGTTACTGATAATGGCCTGGATTTCAGGAGTGCCTGTTGTGATTTTACCTTTTTCATTTGTAATTCCACTAATCTGGTCTTTATTACTTTTGGTAAATTTGGCTAAGAGCTTGTCTATTTTGTTTAACCTTTGGAAGAATCAGCTCTTAGATTCTTAAATGCTTTGTGATATTTCATTAGCTCCCTCTTCGTTAATTTCTGCTCTGTTCTTTAAGCTTTATTTTATTTTATTTTATTGAAGAACAAGTAGCAATGAGACAGTTTCTAATCAAATTAGTAGGACAGATTCAACAATTAATGCATTGTACATTGTTTTCATAGTGGCTTTTTGTTGTATAAGGTGCAAACATGATACTGTATGTACAAATACTATTAGAGCAGATGCCTCTGATCAATGAATTAAGAGAATGTACCTGTATACCTATAAACTTTCCTTTCTTATACCAGTTTTAGGTTTGGAAAGTGCTTGTCTTTCTAGGATTTTTTTTTTGAACATAATATTCCTTTATTTTCACACATTTGACAGAGGCTTAGGGGCCAGGGAGATGGTTCATTGGATTAAGTGCTTCCCTGGCAAGTGCAAGGGCCTGAGTTCAATCCCTGGTTCCACCAAAAAAAAGAAAGAAAGAAAGGCATGACATCACACAGAAGTACCCTGTCTTCTTCCCCTGCTGCTGCTTCAGAACGACAGGTTATGGACTTCTTTCTCTAGGATCTTAAGATTCAACATTACTTTACTTATTTGGGGTCACTTTGTTTTTGTGATGTGGGCATTTGCAACTATAAGCTTCCCAGTTAGGACTGCTTTCATTGAATCCCACAGGTTCTGGTATGCTGTACTGCCATTATTCTTTGACTCTAGGTACTATTCAATTTCTTTCTTTCTTTTTTTTTTTTTTTTTTTTTTTTTGGTGGAACCAGGGATTGAACTCAGGCCCTTGCAGTTGCCAGGGAAACACTTATTCCTCTGAGCCATCTCCCTGGCCCCTGCAAGGTATATTAATCTTATTTTTTAAAATATTTTTTATTATATTAGGGCCAGGGAGATGGCCCAGTGGAATAAGTGCTTCCCTGGCAAGCGCAAGAGCCTGAGTTCAAGGCCCAGTTCTACAAAAAAAAAAAAAAAAAAAAAAAATGTATTATATTAATCTTATTTGAAGGTTGTTTTCTTTTCATGTTGAAGAACTCCCTCCAAGCTCTCCTGGCCTTTAAGTTTTGTAGGCTGTTGGATACATTTTTGTATGTCAAATGCATAAAAAGAAAACAACAATAACAAACAAACAAAACCAAAAAGAAACCATACATAGCCTCAGACTGAATTTATTTTTATTTTTTTATTTTTTTATTGTGGAACCGGGGATTGAACTCAGGTTCTTGGGCTTGCCAGAGAAGTGCTTATTCCGCTGAGCCATCTCCCCAGCACCTCAGGCTGAATTTTTGGGTCCCTCTAAAATTCACATGTAGAAATCCTAGCACATCAGGGTGGTGATGCAGGCTTGTAATTCCAGCACTCATGGTGGCTGGGTAAGAAGAGCACAAGTTGAAGCATAGGCTGGACTGTAATCTGTGATCCTTTTGTCTCAGTTTCCCAGAGTACTAGGATTAAAGGAAGCTTAGCTTTTTGCTTTTTTTTTTTTTTTTTTTTTTTAGGCAAATGTAGTTCACTATGTACTTCAGGCTAGTTTTGAACTTATTCCATAGCCCATGCTGGTTTTGAACCCATGGTGATCCTCCTCAGCCCCTTAAGTGCTGGGATTACAGGTGTCCACCACCATGCCTGGCTAGTTTAACAATTTAGAGAGACCTTTTTTTTTAAAATTAAAATGGCCTGGAAATGTAGCTCAGTACAAAGGCCCTGGGCTCAGTCCCTAGTAATGAAAACAGTCCAAAGAACAAAAAAAAAAAAAAAAGGAAGGAGGTGGGGGGAGGAGAAAAAAGGGGGAGAAAAGAAAGGGGAAAAAAGGAAGAGAGGAAGGGAGGAAGAAACCAAATCTTCATTAGGTGGGACCTGTGCGAGTTGGTAATCATCCATGTAAGAGACCCCAGAGAGCTCAGGAAGAAGATGTCTGACTACAAACAGCAAGCAGGCCAGCAGCTTGACCAGGATTTCTAGCCTTCTGGGCTAGGAGAAATAAATCCCAGTCATTATAAGCCACTAAGTATGGCTTATATTCACTTACAGCACACAAACAGATGTAGAGAAGTGTCCAAGTAGGCAACAATGTACCCCAACAGAGCTCCTCCAAAACTATAGGCTGCCGCAGCACCATGACTCTCACCCGTGATGTTTTTTACTCTGAGAGCTGAGGCATGAAGATCAGAAGTTTCAGCCCAGCCTGGGCAACTCAGCAAGAACTTGTCTCAAAAGCAAAAACAAAAACAAAACAAAGCTAGATGGATGTAGTGCAATACTAAGGTTGTGGGTTTCATCCCTAGTGTCAGGCTTTTCAGGTGACACAGTAAACAGATACGAAAGATAAAAGAAGCCTTTATTAATTCCGAAGACACAGAAAGCATTGAGGGCAGATGAGGGAATCCTCTGACCTGAGACAAAGCGAGTTGAGACTTTATGGACTTTTGCTAGGGGTAGAGTTAGAGGGGCAGTTTCACTTACATGTAAGGAACTGAATGGGCTTTCTTCTGTGTGCCAGGGAACATGAGAGGAAATTGTATCCAAGGATGAGGTGGGGGAGAAGGAGGAAGTGGCCACTGGGAAGA
The DNA here is from genome assembly GCA_004027165.1 of Ctenomys sociabilis. Taxonomy (NCBI): domain Eukaryota; kingdom Metazoa; phylum Chordata; class Mammalia; order Rodentia; family Ctenomyidae; genus Ctenomys; species Ctenomys sociabilis. The sequence continues at coordinate 10,781 of PVKA01016405.1, forward strand.
TAAGTTATTGTTTTAAGGGCTTCAGCCATGTTCGATGACCCCCATAATAATTCATCGATTCATAACAGGGCCAGAACCTATCATTTAGTGCCAAGACTGAGCTACAATAAACTTTTCAGGGTGGAGGAGATGGTTCAATGGAATAAGCGCTTCCCTGGCAAGCACAAGGGACAGAGTTCAATCCCCGGTTCTGCAAAAAAAAAAAAAAAAAAAAAAAAAAAAAAAAAAAAAAAAAAAAAAAAAAAAAAAAAAAATAATAAAATTAAATAAAATAAAAAATAAAAAAATAAATCCTTACTTCTTTGTAGGAAGAACAAAGGCCCCAGTGGTTACCGATGCATGGTCAGATTCCAGAACCACTCTTCTAGGAATATTTGATCATTTCTTAATGCACTGTTATCCCAAATACTAGTGTTTGACCAGGGAAAGAGCCTGTGTCCATCGTGTCACTGGCTCCTGATTCTCCACAAGGCCTCTACTTCAGGCGTGGTTACTGAGCTGTGGTTCAATTCAGTTATCTCTGACTTAAGAGCCTAGAGCTTTAGTTAATGTCCCTGTCAGGAATGTAACTGTTATTGCTTACATTTGCTGAGGCTCAATCACTATATAAATTATAGCTGAAAAAGACTTAATGGAACTGCAAAGAAAAAAATCCTTAAAATTACTGGCCTCCTACTTAGTCATTGGTCCTTGCAAAGTACCTTAAAACAACTCTAGGGTAGGCTCTGAAGTGTTCTTAAAGAGTTCTTCTTTAGGATAAAGTCACAATGTTAGTATATGCTACTTCCATATACTCTGTAAAATCAACTGCAACACGCACAGAGCAAATCAAGAACAAGTGGAGATAGCACACATTTGTGATCCCAGCACTTGGGAGGCTGAGGCAGGACTGCTGCGAGTTTGAGGCCAGCCTGACCGCATAGAGAAAACCATGTCTCAAAAAGACAGACAGACAAGAAAGATAAGACAGACAAAGAAAGAAAGAACCAGCAGAGAAGAAACCTAGTTGAGTGTGCCTCTGGGTTAGAGGCTGCTGCCAGCAGCTCACCAGTGACTGCCAGCAAGGGAAGCCAATGTCACGTGGCTGCAGGGCCAAGACTCCCAGCTGCCTGACACCCAGTGGCTGCTATCTTTGGCATCTCCAAATAAGGTCATCTGGGAGTAACCAGCAAAGCAGCCAACAAAATTGTGTGGACTGGGGAAAGCAGTCCCCCGAAATTCTGTATCACACTAACTCCACCTCTTCCCTAATTCCACCACACAAATCTGCTTATTCACCAAGATTGGCCAGAACAGCATTCGCCAACAGTCCTTTCTCATGCCTTCCACGGAAACATGTAATTTCATTTTCCTCTGGCTTAAGTCATCACTAATAGTGGATGTTTTATGTCATTTACGAATTCTTTGACTACCTACCAATCAGTATTCTGATAAATGCAGTCGTCTACAAAAAACAATTTGTACTTCATTTTTTTCTCCCTGAAAGTAGCTGGTGTCAACACACAAAAATAACATCGACAGTGCTTGACACAAATCAGAACTGTTACACTGGGCTTAATTAAAAGCTAATAAGGTTTATTGAGTCCTGGTAATTTGCTCTGCAATTCTAGTTCACAGTCCCTCCTCTCCACATTCAGGAAGTAGTTTTTAAAATAAAGTTTAAATTATTCCTGCAAAAGTTAAAAGCACAGAGCACATGCAACAGAGATTTCCCAGATTCAAGAATCAGGATTTAGTCTCAGTACAGCAACAGCATGCAAATTACTTACAAAAATATGAGCTTTGACTATTCCATTACCAGGAAAAAGCAACTAGTTACTTGGGAGCAACCATGAAACTTCTCTTTCTACAGTCTGCAGTTCTTTCTCCAACTTCTATCAGCTGCGTAAGTGCTCCAAGGCCTGAAACAGTGGTCTATATTTAGTGTTTAGTCAAGCAATGTAAGATTTGAAATACTGGCTTTTCCCATTTCTAAGATTTTCTGTAATTCTGTAAATATATTACTGAAGCTATGCCTTAAAACCACACACACACCCGAGAAAACACCAAGCCCTGATGCTCGTCAGTTGGTAACTAACAAGATTCTTACTAGACTCAAGGGTCTTGCTTAGCTGAAGAGAGGGTAAAGTGACACCACTTCCTGCACTTGGCCCACAGTAGTCAGAATATAAATATCCTGCAGTAGGCAGGAGCTGCCAGTGACCTCTAGCTGGCAAGGACGCTGACCCAACCCAGCACTGCAGCACAGGGACAGCAGTGTTGTGACATCAGGACTAGGCTGAGGGCAGGTGTGTTTTCATAACAAAGTACCTGAACTAAACCAACTTTCAAAGAGGAAAGACGGTTTGTTGTAGCATAACTTCAGAGGTCTCATTCCATGGTCACCTGGCCCTGCTGCCTTGCCTGCAGGCCTGTGACAAAGGGGAACAGCCAGACACATGCTGGAGGAAGTTGTGTCTCAGGGCCGTCCAAGGACATGCCAATGATGATCTACTCTCTTCGGCCAGGCCTCACCTCTGAAAGAGGTCAACCACCTCCTGGTGGTGGCACAGCTACTGGAAAGTCTTCAGCACAGCAGTCATTTTGGCCCTAGGGGTGGAGGGTAGAGTGGTGCCTGCCTCAGTAGGACTCATCAATGAGAACCCGACGACCCTGCAGAACTTAGGCATAGGACCCGGAGGCAAAGCAGGGAGCTAATCACAGGCAGGTAACTTAACATATTCCAAAAATAAAAGGCAATATAAAGAATGGAAATTTTTGCTAGAAGAAATATCCCAGGGAAAAAAAGTAAAAAATTTTTTTTTAAAAAGGCCCCACCCAAGGCTTGATTCCAAGTTCTAGTACCTCACACAACTCCACATAGAAGTTAGTGGGGGTACTGGCAAGATAGTTCAGGGGTCTAAAGCACCTCCTTAGGCAAGCTTAGGCAGCAGTAGGGGGCCGAGGCTAAATCCCAGGCACCACATGGCGTGCCAGCCCCATTGAGCTGGACAAAAAACAAATAAAAAGATTTAAAATGGCAATAGAATACCCATCTCTTGACAAAACCAAACAAAAAAAGGGGATACAAATGAAGGACTATTTTATAACTGTATGTACAAAATAGGATATACAGCTATTTTCTCTTAATTCAATGAGAAGAAAGATTTGCACTAATAGTGTTTGGACAGATAGCATGTCTGCATCTTGTGCTATGATCAACCACTATGAAGACAATATGAATGTATTAATTTTGAAACTGTCCTAATAATCGGTTTTGAAATTGTGACAGTTTTTGCAATTTGTTTCTCAATGAAATTAATTAAAAAAAAAAAAAAAAAGAAAAAAGAAAGTTAGGGCCAGGAAGATGGCTCAGTGGAATAAGCACTTTCCTGGCAAGCCCAAGGGCCTGAGTTCAATCCCCGTTTCCACAAAAAAAAAAAAAAAAAAAGTTGATGGGGAGGGCAAAAACTAGAGAACTTAGAAAAATTTGATTATCAAGTCCAATTTTTTAGAATACTAGCAACAGATTTTTTAAGAGCAAAAGCAAGCAAGATGGAACAGAAATAAAAATTGTACAAAATCTCACCGTGTCAATTTGAAGACATTACAGCAATGCTTTCAAAATTGTGAATTTGAATACATTTGTCATTTAATTACTTTAAATCTTGAATTTGATTTTCTACCTAGAACTCCATCTACTAAGCATAAGCTTTTAGAAATATGAATCCTTAAGATAATGTACCCATGTTTCCATTTCCCAGGGATTCCTGAAGGAAGCACTCCAATGGGCAAAAAAATCAGCTAACCAAGATGTGGGGTGCAGAAAATGTGGGGTCCAACTGGAGAAGAAAACACCCCAGTGGAACAGTGATGTTTCAGGAAAGGAGCTGGACGCTCAGACCTAGGTGCACTGAGGCCAACAGTTGTACACCTTTCTGTAGTACAGTTCGAGACAAACTGACGATGAACACATAAAAAAAAAAAAAGATAATTATTAACTCGAAGACAACATGTTCTGAGAATAAAAGTGTAAGTACAATAAACTAGCCTAGGAGTGAAAAGATAAACATGGTTAATCTTTTGCATAATAATCATCATTATGCAAATGATGACACTGATTTAACCAAAAAATGTACTAGAATAAGGGGAAATAAGACAATCTTCACTTGTCAGAATAGGACACAAACATAATAAACTAAAAATAGTTGTGTATTACTTAGAAAAATGAAACAGGGATACAAGAAAGTGAAGGCTAAATGTCTCGTGGGAAGGGAAGGACAAAGGCGGCCTTTTCCTTATAAGCCTAAAAGTATCATTAAACTGTGCCTTTAATAAAAATCCATTCTTACAGAAAAAAATTAACAATAAACTCTACTTCTCTGCAATCTCTTCTACACGGACCCAGCCTACATGGGCTATATTGAAGTGACAACACACAAACTCAAGGTCCAGAGTCCAGCCCATCTCCCACTGTCCTAGCACCAAGGGCAGAACCCAGGGACTGCAATGCTGCATTCTGCCAATGATCTGCACCTAGTGGCCGATCAGCACTGCCAGTTGTTGGGGATATGGAGGCAGAGGCAGAAATGAAGGGTGGTAAAGATAGCCGAAAGGATCTGGGTGCTTCTGGTGCATGCTTCCCACCATTCAACCATCTACATACAGCAAGAAAATCAAAGACACAAGTCTATGGACCCCCAGGCTGCACACAGATGAATAAATATTAACACCAAAATCTTACAACTTTTCACTGAAAAAAGTCTGAAGAAGACAACCAAACAGAAATAAAAGTCAGTAGCTGGATGCCAATTTTACATTATTTATTTAATTTTGAAGTTTTAAACAAAGGTCCTACCCGGCTTGAGTATTTTGAGCTCTATCCCTCTAAGTTATAAGAATGTTACTTCTATAAGAAAACAAGCACTTTCGGTGTGAAAAGACCCTTATTTCCAAGTGATAGGAACAACCTCTCCCACGGCAGATAAAGTGAGTGTCACCGCCTCAAAGGTTTGGGTCAGCCACCTTTACAGCCTGGGCTAACGCACCACAAACTTCCGCAGCTGAAAAAAAAATCAATCAACGGTCCTTAGCACTTACAAATTTTAGTGTATAATCCGTTTATCTCAGTGATAAAAATGAAACAGCACAGCCCATTTAAAATACAGCAGCTTTCTCCAAGGAGCTAGCTTCTGAATCCTGTATCCAAAACTTTAAGATACTAAGTTAATGATCTTATATATATTTCATTAAATTCGCCAATATTTTGACAAGCACAGTATAAGAAATCAAACCTTTTCAACATGAAATCAAGTGAAATGCCATCTTTTTGCTCATTTCTTAAACAGAACATGACCAAACATTATTTCTTATTCACGTTTATGGGTTATATTTAGAGAATATTCAATAAATCAGAACTCATCATTTACAACACTGTACATTAAGTTAGAAGGAATATATAATTCACCCCCTCTACAAAATGAGATAACTTGACCCAAGATAAAAACTGTCTCTAAAGCTTATGTACATTAAAAATAGGAAAAGAAATTACAAAAAAGTCATCAAGTGCTAAAAATCTAGAAGAATTCTCCAACATCTGCTCTCTTATCCCGACACTTGCTTCGAGCTTTTGTCCGTGCTTTGAAAGCTGCAGAGTTATATAAATGCTGCAATCAAGAGGAAACACAAGAGTCAGTATGCCTGAAGATATTCTTACAAAATAAAAAGGATATATTATCAACTAATTTGAGTATTTTAAATATTTGTAATACACAAAAAAATTAGGCAGCAAACAGCAGTTAATGGTTACTATTACAAAATTTATGAACCAAATACATATACAGTAAGTAAATTCTAAGCAGAGGGTAAAAATGATTATCAGTGAATCTGATCATAAATCATGATTCCAATTCTTTTTTTTTTTTTGGTGGAACAAATCATGATTAATATGAAAGAAAGGTGCTACTTAGTCACCATTTAAAAATCCAACAGTGATGGGGAGCTGTTGTAATACCAATTATGTTAACTTTTCTTTTTTTGTATTTTAGTATGAGGTCTATATGCTCTCACTACACAGATCAGACTCATCAGACTCAGGGTGATCCATCTTCGTTCAGTCTCCCAGTGCTGGGATCACTGTCTCAGTATGCCCCAGGGGCGGGGCCCTCACAGCATGCTGGGGGGTTTGAACCCCAGCTGCTGCACCTGCCTTGGCAGGCACTTTAATCCGCTGTGCTATTTGGCTGGCCCTTTCTTCTTACATTTGAAATGAGGTTTCATTACATAATACAGACCAGTTTTTGAACAGTCTCTTATAGTTAGAAAACTACTGCTGTCAAATGTGCGTGTAAAAAACAAATGTTTATCTGCATCCCACTGTGTAATTTCATGTACCTTCATTCACTCCTAGAGACAATTAAAAATGACAGTAACTTCAGAAAGTATTTGGCAAAACCTATTAAATGTTTTCAGTTGGTGCTTTATTTACATGAAGAAATAATCCAAAAGAAATATGCAATTTTACTAGAAAGTTTAAAATGCCTCAATTATGTGACATCAGTAATTAAATATAAAAGTTCAAGCCTGGGGGGGGTAGCACATGCCTACAATCCCAGCACTTGGGAGGCTGAGGCAGGAGGATCACTGTGAGTTCAAGTCCAGCCTGGGTTACATAATGAGACCCTGTCTCAAATACTAAAGTCAGTGAAAGTATAATTAAGCACATCATACCCATTACGGTAGCTCTAATTAGAAATTTAAAACAAGTAACAAATGTTGATGAGGACTGGACATCGTAACCCTTAAGCTCATCATGTGAAATGATGCAGCAGCTCTGGATACTCAAAAAGCTCAACATTAACATTACCAAAGGACCAATCAATTCCACTGGTAGGAATGTACCTCTCCACTGAAAACTTTCAAATTAAAGTCTGTGTATCAGTGTCACAGTAGAAATGGTTACAGTGGCCAAAAGATGGATGAAGCCAATTTAGATGAATGTATCAACAAGTCATGGTATCTCCATATAATGGAACATTACCAGCAACAAAAAGGAATGAAGCTCTGATCAGCCCTGTAATATAGATGAAGCTTGACAACTTTATATGAAGTGGAAAAAGATGAACAAATGTAATTTCACTTATATGAAATATCCATAACCGGTAAACAGAATCCTGAGTGTGGGCACTTCTTTCAGGTAAAAGGTTTCTTCTGAGGTAAGGAAAATGTTTTGGAAGTAGATAGACTGGTTGTAAGACATCATGAATGGCAACTGAGCAGTACATTTCAAAAGTCTCTTATGTAACTCTAACCTCAATTTTAAAAAATACATAAAATTAATGATATTTGAAATAATAATATCTCATTAGAAAAAGGAACAAGGCTCAATATATTTTCTGTATTAAAACAGTATGGTTATGGGTAAAAAATTTTAAATCTCCCACATTCTATCAAGCTTCTACACCTTTAGTAAAATTAACTCTGCATGAGACATGAAAAACTGAAACTTCCACGTATGAGGTGATACAGCCAAGTTCCTGTCACCAGGCAGAATCAAAGCTTTACCTCCATTTTTCTTTATAGCATTTAATTGTTATAAAAAACTCACCCTTTCAAAACGAGAAATCTTCATTGTTTTAAGCATTGCAGCATCAAGCATCACTGGGGGTCCAAGTTCAAACACATTGCGCAGGAATTCATTTGACTTAAATGAAAGAAAAAAAAACAAAGTTCCATATGAAATAGCTCTTTTTCACCGCCTAGAATGGATCTGATTCACACAAGTTATGTGCAGTGGATGAGGATGAGCCTATGACACTATTGCTTAGTATGAGAGCAAACTGTTTTCCAATTCCTTGAATCCCAGAAAACCATGTGGAAATATTTGCTTTCATCAAAATTATCAAAAGCTTTCAAGCAGACTTACGCCACACAAAAGGCAAGTTTCAAGTTCACATTCAAGAACAGACTGGCTGTTCTCAGTGAGCTACATTTAAGTTGTTTCTTAAGCAAAGGTATAGAAATGTCCCTCACCTGCAAGTGGTACTGCATCCCTGATCCAAGGATCTCTTTAAAGGTGTCATAAGTGTGTTTCTTGACCCAGGTATCGATATACATGCGTTCAGGACCAAATTTAACAGTTTCTGTTGGAAAATCCCGTTCCTAGACAACACAAGACAAAATCATCACAGGTATGATACAGCCCAGAAAATTCTTACATAAACATTACTTATAAAAGATCAGATGAAGAGACAACTGAACAGTATTTTAAGCTGGTACTCTCACCGTTGAGATGAGAAAAGGCTCAGAATTACTGTCCATATATGTGAGATGTAGAATTTGTCTAATTTACAGACTTGAACTTGAGTAACTATGAATAACAAAACCACACTGCTGTGAACATTTTAAAAATTCAAAAGCCCTCAAGAAACTTTAAAAAGGCCAGGGGTTGACACTGATCTGGGGTGGGAAGGAAACAGTAAGAGGAGACTTAAAACAGGCGAAAGGGTGGGCAGCAGGGATCTGGGAAGACGGCCCGGGCTAACAGACCAAGCCCAAGGAGAGAGCCAGCAAAGAGCGCCCAGGAGCTAGCATGGAAGAGTGTGCGGGTCCCTGAGGCATACACAGCTACTGCCCAGGGTCACCAGCTTGACAATTCTAGTACGGCATTCTAGTAGTTCAGCCTTGCCTTCAGAAAACTCTGTTCCACCTGGGAAGGACTCCATTTTCCAGCCTCTCTCCCAAATGTAACCTCAAGCTTCCTATATTTCCCAATGCTCCTGGTTTCCTTGGTTCCCTTCCCAATAATGTCTCTAGCATCCAAAACACAAGAAAAACCAAAGCCCTCTATATATAATCCAGCACTACACACCAGCTACAGACTCTCACCCCTTCCCAACACAGCCAAGCTTTTAGAACTAGGGACATATCCTGTCCGCTTCCTCACTTTCCAGGTCACTTCAACTGGGCTCTTCCAGCTCGTCTTCACTGACACTGCTCTTAAAGGTCCCCAGGGACCTAACTACAGATAAGGAAATGTTCTACCCCCTCACACCTGACCTATCTATCTGTAGCTTGGCTCTGCAGAAGAAGCACAGTGCCGAGGATGGTGCTGAGGATCAAGTTTCAGCTTTGCTACTTACTGCTTTGGCTACTGATTGTTGCTTATTTGATTTTGCACTGGGGATTGAACCCAGGGCCTTCATACTAAAGCCATTTTTATTTTTGACACAGGGTCTTGTTAAACCACTAAGTGGGCTCCAAATTTTGATCCTCCTGCCTAAATTCCCCAAAGTACAGGAATTACAGATGACTTAGCATTTCTTCTTCCTTAAAAATGAGTAATTCTACTGCCTAAAAGTTACAATGGAAGAGAAGGAGGAAATCCCATGGCAAAGCATCTAATACATTCAATGTCTATGGGTTCTGGATCCACAGAAACGATGGCAGCCACTGACTCCTTAGATGTGTAGTTTTCTGGCAGCTGAGTAGCCTTCACCTAAAAGATCCATCAAGGAAGCAGGGTCCTCCCAAGGGAGTTGGGCTCCATTCAAAGAGAGACAAGAACTTAAATGGGCTGGTGAGGCCCTTCTCTGGCAGCACACTGAAGACAGAGGTTGGAGAATGGGGAGCCTGACAGCAGGGCAGGGGAGATGCTGCCACCAGAGCTGATGGGGAGAGGGTAGGCAGATGGCTCACTCCAGGGGAAGAGCGGCCTCCGTGCTGGCGGGCCTGGCAGATCCGGGTCTTGGGCTGGCAGAGCTGCATGTGCTGGCGTGTCCATGGAGAGGGCTGCTAAAGACCACTAGGGTCACACTGACCACTTATCATCAACTACCCAGCAAAACACAGAATCTGCAGTCAGGTCTAACCTGGGACACGGCATCATCTTATCTCTTGAGACTATGTTATCCAGAAACAGAAAATAGTTCATAGGAGCTGCTGATGGTATATCCCAGCATTATGGGGGGGGGCCCAAGGCTGAGGCAGGAGGAACCCAAGTTTGAGCTCAGTCTGGGTAACTTAGTGAGATCCTGTCTCAGAAAAATGAAATAAAAAAGAAATAGTGGGCTGGGGAGATGGCTCAGTGGAATAAGTACTTCCTGGCAAGTACAAGGGCCTGAGTTCAAATCCCTGGTTCTGAAAAAAAAAAAAAATAGTATACAAGTATTCAAAGAGAATGGCTTGCCTAACTTAGGAATACAGTCATCCTAATCATAAAACAATTTCAATTCTTAATTATCATTGTCTGCTCAAGTCACAAGGTTTTATTTAAATATAAAATCCGAAACATAAAATATTACTAGAATGTGATTATAGTTACCATCAACCAATACATTTAGACCCCTGAAGATCTAATTTACATATAGGTTTTGTTTCCATAAGAGTAATTAAAATGAAGATTGAGAATGTCAGGTGTCCATCAAGGTTGGCTGTGGAGTGATGGCCTTAAAAGCTGGAAGTAAACTGAGAAACTACCCTTTATACCTAAGAAATGTTCCTTCCTTGGCCAAATAGACAGCTGCTAGGCTGTAGTATCCTCTGCAAGACCACCCCATCCTGCAGCTCATTCTACACAGGTGTCCTGGTCCCCAACGTTTCTCTACCCATTTCTTTGCAACAGACTGAAAGAAGCAGATTCCAGGACTATGGCAAGAGCTCCAGCACCATGCAATGAAGTGCCTCGGCAGATGCACTGTGCTTTTCAGTTCTCAGCACCTAGTGCAGTGGCACATGCCAGCACTGGGCGAGGCTGAGGCAGGAGCAAGTTCAGGCCCCACCTGGGCAACTTAGCAAGACCATATCTCAAAAGCTTTTCAAAAAGGACCGGAGATGTAGTTCAGTGCAAAGGCCCTGGCTCAATACCTATTACCACTTGGTCTATATGAAATTCAATCAACAGAATGAGCCCATTTTAAGTTCAGCCTAAAACAATTACTCAAAATAAGCAGCTACTATGGCACCAAGGAGGCCTACCTCAACTGCCCGCAGGACATCTCTGAACACGGAACGCTGCTTTCTCTTGTCCACTTTGGCCCGGTGTTTATTTCCATCTGTAGCCAAAGCCCTCAGCATCTGGGTCAAAGATTCTATATCTTCATAAAAGAAATCCTGGGCAAGAACAAGGAAGCAAGTTTGTTTTACTGGTTACTTTTCTTTTACAAATTCTAGAGTCAACACAGTGCAGAGGCAAAAGGCTGGAAAGCAAAGCCCAGCCTGGAGCAACTCAGCAAGATCTTGTCTCCTAAAAGAGGTTAAAGGGTGCTTGCTAGACATAAAGGGAAGACCTGATCTCAAAAACCAGTACCCCAGGGCCACCACCAAAGAACACAAGCCAAAGCAAAACCCAGTAAGATTCACTTCTTTAGCTATCTAAAACCAGAGCCAATATTTCTTACTAAGAAACTACAAGTGAGCAATCTCTATAGTTCTAGTTTGTATTTGACATTTGTTTGCAGAAGATTTGATAATCATTTAACTGTTCTATTAAAATAAGCAGTTCTTATTCTTAGAATTACACACACAATTACCCAATCTCAAAGTTAAAGATTGCTGTTCTGTTGGAAAACAAGTTTGAAATTAGTGAGACCATCCTAATTTGAAATATATAGACTTTGAAATATATAGTCTTACTATTTAGTATCTCAACTGTTTTCCTAAAATGTAGCAATTTAACCTAAGTCTGAGTTAGAGATAACACTAACTTAAAAATCTACTATACAGATAAATAAACCAAAATTCTAATGTTACTTTAACTTGTTGTAAGAATTGACAGCCGCTGCCAGTGTTTCCAACTGAGGATGATCCCACCTCCCAGAGGACATTTGGAGAGATTTCTGTGGTCATAATAGGAGCAAAGAAAAGGGCACTGCTGGCACCTAGCATGTAGAGGCCAGGACAGTGCTCAATTCTTCAATGTCCTTGGCAGCCCAATTGCAAAACATTATCCAGCCTCAAACACCAGTGTGCCAAGGCTGAGAAACTCCAATATGATCTTAGTCACGGAAAACAGTCTAGTTTACTGTAATAAACTATTAAAACTTGGATGAAGAAATGTCTAGCTGAGAATGGGGCTGAAAAAGGCTGGTTTGGGCAACCTGGAGAAAGTGTCTCCAAAACAAAATTACAATTTTTAGAAGAGTCTAGACAGGGTAAAAATCTTATGGTCACAAAATCATTCCCAAAACTAGCATCTCTATACAGAACTCATTGGAGCAGTAACTAAACACGTTGAAGTAAGCTGGTCTTAAATAGCTATTCTAGGTATAAAAATCATAGGTTGGGGGTGTGGCTCAGTAGTGGCCCACAGCAGGCTCAGAATGTCTGCCTAGCGTTTGTTGAGGCCTTGAGTTTGATCCCCAGCACTGAAAAAAAGCTACACAAATCTTATGGAAGTCTAGCATTAAAATAGAAGTTGACCCCTCCCTAACTCACTGCAAAGTGCTAATCATCTTTAGAATGGTCTTATCTGACTCTCTAAGCACAAAGACTTATTTCTTGAAATTACCAGATTTAGCATGGAACGTGTTGTTAGTCTTTGGTGTTTTTTCTCTCTCCACACATGGGGTTTCCAGTTGAGCGAGATGTGGGTGGGACAGGGAAACAGGAGAATACCTCCCATTGTGCATTTTTCTGAGTCCGTCTTGCACCCAGATATCATATCCCTGTGACCTGTTAACTCTATCCACCTAACAGTCGCCAACAACTTCCCCCGAGTTGCCGGTAAAGAGAGTGCTGCTGAGGAGACGGCCATGCTGGCTCCATCAAGCATTCTATTAATAGCGACCACTTACACAGCACCTGGTTCCCAGCAACCCTGTGCACAGCTACTATTGTTTTCTCCACTCTAAAGACAATGAGTGAGGCACAGAGAAGCTTCGGAATCATCATCATGCAACTAGTAAGGCACAAGAGAAATGAGAACCTACACAGCAGGTCTTCAAACCCACTGGCCTGCATGCCGTAAGCAAGGAGAACTCCCACAGGGAGCAACAACACCTAACCTCAACAACTTGAACAGTGACTAGTACCTCACCAATTTGCTCTCAGAAACCCAACCTAAGTCAGCTCTTCAGAACTTTTTCTAAGGCTCCCAGGCAGAATTCATCACAATGCCAGGCTAATAACATCTCAAAATTAGGTTAGCACAAGGTTCTGAGTAAACAACACTGTTCATCTGCTACAAAGACTACTTTAAATCTTCTTATGTGTTTTATCAACCACCTGGTTTAAAATTTCTTTTTTTTTTTTTTGGTGCTGGGGATTTACCCTGGGCCTTTTTTGCATGCAAGGCCTCAACCACAGGGCTCTATTCCCAGGCCTCCCTGGACTACACAGCTATCACTGCCCATACACTGTAACTACCCCCACTACACACAGGTTTACTTAAGAAAAATAACAGACAAGGTATTGTTTGTCAACCAGCTCGTTTCTGTCCATGGACAAGGACTATGTCATATTAAATATGTCTGGATGAGTTCCCCTGGCTCTCCTATATGGTGCCTAAGTCAGAAAATAAAGGTATACAGTGGGAACATGCTATGTTTACATACATTTAAACAAATTTAACATATACAATTCAAACTGCATTATTTCTTTTAAGATGAATTTCAAAGAAAAAATTAGTTTCTAGCTATTAGAAAGCCACAAAATTAAAAACTGGGACATCTGGTTTCTGGGCCTTGAGGTTAAGGAGTCATTAACTATTAACTCACTCAGAAAAATTAACTTCTGAATTTGAGTTCAATTTCCAAAGAAGGAGAATTATTAGCTCCCCAATTAGCTTCCTTCCCAATCCTCCCTGGTAACCTTCCACAAAGGACAACAGAGGAACTGCGCAGACACTTCACACATACAAATTTGAAGAGCCTGAACATTTTAAGGTACAAGTCTGGAATAAAACACAGAAGACTAAACACAGCAGGTAACCCAGAACACTATTAATCTTATTCCAAAATATTCCATTACTTACTTCCAATGATCCACTCTTAAAATATTTTCTCCTTAGATTAAAAAGTATCTAGTATGTAACTCAAAGTTAGATAAATACCTCTTATTTGCCTATTACCCATCTATTTGGGCTTTCTTACTGGATCTATCTACTTGCTATCTTGACAGTTAAATGCTGACACGATTCAGTGCCTTAGACAAAGGGTGTCCTGAGCACAATATTGTCAGTGCTACAGCTGAAACATTACCCAGGAAACTGGGCCACAAACTCCAGAAACTCCAATATCTTCAAGAGCCAAGCCACGGTGACTAACATCTGTGAGTGGACAGTGGAACTGCAAATCACATGCAACAATGGAAAAAGTGATGTGAAACGAGGAATCCACTCAGCCCATCCCACCCTACTCCGGCTCAGCATCCCATCCATTTCTCTAGTACTCCTTATAAAACATCACATGCCTGAACTGCATTAGTGTGTCAGGCATCTGAGAAATCTAAGCAGTTCTCAACAGGTTATACCACACATAACTCTCCCTTAAGCACAGACCATCCCTAAATTTCAGTATTATAGATAGCAAAACTTCAATATAACTATGTGCAAATATTGTTCTACCAATTCCTGTCAGGTTATGCCCTGTAAGAAATACTATTCATGATAAGCAGAACAATCAATCTGTCACCAGGTTCTTCACTGGCCAACCTCCGAACTTATTATCTAATTCCTAACTGCGATCTCCCAACGGAGTAATGGTCCTCGAGCAACAGCAGCTTCGTCTGCCCATCAGATACTTACACTCTCCATCTCTCTGGCCAATTCAAACAGAAGCGCCAAAGATTCACCAGCAGCTATTCTCATGTTTACATCATCACAAGAAAGCAGGCTTGGAAGTTTATGGAAATGCCTAGAAAACAGTGAGTCATTACTACGTGAATGCAACCAGTCATGCTAATCGAATTTTATAAAATACAAAGCTAAAACAATGCCTACATCTCCAGCCTTTTCTTCACTTCGCTGATGGGGCAGATGGTCAGTAACAACGTCCACGAGAGAAGGGAGCTGATGTGGAGCACCGCGGAGGGCGTGCTGCAAATACCATTGGTGTCTTTGTCTTTGAGATAGGACTTGGTGAAGATATTTTCCAAGCAGTCCAGAGTTGAATATAGTTCCTAGCAGGACAAAATACGAAGTAAGACAACCCCCTTAAATTAGAAATAACCGCACAGAACTGGACCAAAGGTTTCTACTTACAGTAATGTCATCTGTGGCAATAAAGGAGCAAACACCAATGCAAGCTGCACACTAAAAAACAAATTAAAATTAAATGATGTTAGTGTTGGTAACTTAAAAATAAATTCTGCATCTGTTCTTACAATTGAAAGAAAAAATTTTCTTCACTACTTGACTTCATTAGTCTCTAAGTACATTGTACTTAGAGGAAAGGAGAAAAGAAAGAACGTTGGCCCAAGAGTTGAGGGGAGTGGGTTTCTGCTCACACTCTACTATCTATCTCACTGTGCTACTTTAGGAGGGTGACCCTGTTCTGCTTGGCACTTTTTTTTTATTAACTCATAAAATTGGAGAGCAATAGTGTGTGCAAATGAATGCTGTAATTTTAAATTCATTCCAGCTCCATATCCTATTACTTAAATTATTATTTTTCTTAATCTCCATTTAGTAAAGCATTTTGACTATCACCTCACTGCTTCCTTACATGCTGCACCCCATGCCTAGATCATTTCAAACTGAAACTCTACTTTAAAAAATGGATATATAAGCTTCAACATTAAAGAAGTTTACTCCCCCTATTAAAAACTTTATAAAATGGCTACTGGTTTCTAGGGTGACTTCTATGAGCTAGGTTGGGGGATCACACCCACAACCCCAACATTATGGAGGCCTAGGGAGTGGAGCTACAAGTTTGGGCCTAACCTAGAAAACCTGGCAACATTGCAAGTTTCTCCCAAGGGGAGGTGGGAGTAACGCTGGGGATATAGCTCAGCAGAAGAAGGACCTGTGTCTGATCCCAAGTCTACCAAAAGCAAAAAAATAAAGAGTAAGTAAAAAGAGAGAAGTGTTACATTTGTTGGTCTTTATGAAGACTTTACTATGAAAACTCAAAACAGCTTCCAAGAACTGAGTGCACAAAAGCAGAAAGTTCATAAAAACTAAGTAACTAGAAGCTACAAAGTACTGATTAGAAAATGAGTGCATTTTCAAGTCTCAAAAGGAGAATTATGTCATCAAAGGCCAGTTTCAGAGATGCATAGGGTGACTCAAATTCAGCTTTTTAAAGGGCATATGTAGGACACAGTCGCCAAGAAAAAGAAAGCAACTACATTTGATCTAAAGATAAAAAGAAGCTACCAATGAACATTAAGTGTTTAAACCCTTTCTTTGAATTCCAATCAAAATTATTCTATATGGGGCTGGGGAGATAGCTCAATAGAATAAGCACTTGCCTGGCAAGCGCAAGGGTCTGAGTTCAATCCCCAGTTCTGGAAAAAAAAAATTCTATAACCATCTTGAATAACATGACCTTCAATTTCCTTATGTAAAATTTACACAGGATGCTCTTTGGAGTAAAAAAGTTTTAGAAAACAATTGCCATATCGTTTAAAGACAATTATAATAAAGTACTAATAAGAACCTATTTATGGCTGAGTGTATCATGTCTAGGTAGCTACTACAAACTTACAAATCACATACTTACAGTTTGCCTCGCCTGGACACTAGCTGTTCCATCACACATTATTTTCTTTATGACGGGTCCAAGAGTCTTTAAAATCTCTTCACTTTCGATGCCAGGGCCCAGCTGAATACAAAGCACAGAGGCTAGCACCGCAGCTGCACGCTGCTCATCACTCTTCCCTAGGAAAGAGGCCAAGATGCCACCGTGGCACATGGTTATTTTCAGGATGCTACTTCAGCCAGTCATCCCCAATTCTTTAATTACAAAACAGCACCTACCCTTAACGGAACCCTTCCTGTGCTCCAGGCTGGGCCATTAAGAAGAAACCTAGTGATGCTAACATGCTCCAGTTTTCCTTTAATTTTATTTAGTTATTTTTTAAAATCCTTCCTTCCTTTGGTACAGGGTCTCACTATGCAGCTCAGACTCTGTGATCCTTCTGTCTCAAACTCCCCAGTGCTGGGATCACAGTGTGAGCCATCATACCCAGTCTTGGTGACCCACCATGGCATGTGGTATCAGTGATTGAACCTTGCTTGCCAGGCAGTTGCTTAGACTGCTGAGTTATCACTCCAGCCCATGTGCTCCAATTTTATAACCAATCAAAGCCTAGCACTGCCATGAACTACCCAACGACTACCACCTACTCTTACTAAGCAGCTTTACTCTTCTATACCTTCTAAGGGAGCCCTGTAATGGCTCAACAGAATGCGTTTCATGTTGCCTTCTGCTTTCCAATTCTTTAAGACATTCGACATGGACATTCAAGTGGCTCCTGAATTAGTCTCCTAAGTATTTAAGATGTACGCAGCCCCCAAAGAAATTTTCCCAAGTTTCTGGCCAAAAATTTAACAAAATAAAGCACTAAAAATAAGATTCTTTAAAACCACAGAAAATATATTCCAGTAAGGTAAAGGAAAATTAATTGTTTTGACAACTGTATGCACTAAGGGGCTTAGGCAAATACTAAACCTAAATTATCTGATAAATTAAACATGTATAAATAAGCAGATTGGAATAGAATTTTTTAAGTCAGATAGTCTAATTATCATTATGGGAGTCAGTTTCAATATGAAGTAACTTCTACAAAGCCACTGAGCTATCCCAAAAAAGTTGACTCTACTATCAACTATACAACTAAGAAGTTACTAAGCCTGGAGCCAACTCACTTTCCACAGACCTTTCCTTATTCTGTAAAATGAGCAGGCAGATCTCAAAGGTTTCATTCATGACAGCTTTTGCCCAGAGGCAAAACGAGAAAAATACAGATATGGCAGGGTTCATTCAACTTAAATAACTTAGGCTCTGTACTTTTTTGGTGCTAGAGTTTGAAACTAAACAGGTAATAACAGAAAGTAACTATGTTTATAACATCCTTAGTTGGCAAAATAAGTAAACTGGCAGATGCAAATCATTTTATTAACTGTGGTGGTTCCTAAAACTGAAGGCTGGTAGACTTCACCTTTAAGTTGTCGCTTTTTTTTTTTTTTTGTCTTTTTGAGACAGGGTCTTACTATGCAGTTCAGGCTGGCCTTAAGCTCATTTTGTAGCTCAGGCTGGTCTCGAACTCACAACAATCCTCCTGCCTCAGCCTCCCGAGTGCTGGGATTATAGGCATGCGCCACCACGCCCGGCAAGTTATCTCTTTATTCTTCAAAGTTATATATATCATCATAACAACATGAATTCCATAATCTCTACCACAAATTCAAGTATCCCAAGGATTATCCTGGAAATTATGTCATTCACATGTACAACAAATGTTTAAAGTACAGGCAAAAGAAAAGGGAATTACATGATTCAAGTTTTAAAAATGAAGTAGAATGGCTTTGAAATTATAGCTTAATAATGTTGACAACTGAAACTTTCACACCTTTTTTGTGTAAAAGACAGCAATCACCCCTTTGTTATAAAAAAGGCAATCCAACCTCAATCCTTCCTAATGTCAATACTACTACACAAAACAAAGTTTCTAACCAATCTCATTCTGAGGTCTGTTGATTATCATATATGCCCTAACACTGTCCTAAGCGTGAGCTCATATTCTAACACCATTAACATTAAAGAACATAGCAAAGCCATCTTAGTTCTGTGCCAGTGACCCAAGAATAATGGTGTTACCTTTCTTCAGGCAGCGTTCAACACTATCAGTTAACGTCATTCTTCTTTCCAGAATGAATTCATAGAGCATTTTTGAAGCCAGGGCATTTTTAATGCCTTCAAGAGCTGCCTGCCTTGTCTTCGCGCTATTTAAGATAAATATAAGAGAAAGATGTGGTGGGATGTGCCATCAGCAGTGACTTCCAAACAGCTTACTTCTATCCATACATCTTCTAGGCCAACGTCAGCAAGGCCTACGTATTTTCTAATAATACAAACTGCATCTACAATTTACTTAATACAACTAAATTTTACACTCCTTTAGATCATACCATTTTTCTGTTTAATCATTTAACAGCCATGACTAAGCAATGACACAGAGTTGTATATTTCCAATGCACAAGACTCATATTGTGTAAGTAAATTTATATTTTAAACATTACAAAAGTCTAGAATTCATGTTTGCGTCCTCTGGGCTTTAAAAAATATTCCATCTATTTAATCACTTCTAGAGCTACTATGAAGAAAACAGTATTTTTCATGTCTGTAACAAAAGTGTTCAAGCAGCTTAAAACAAAGTTCAGCTGTCATTTCCAGCTGAAAATTAACTTTTCATTCAGAACAGCTATTTCAAGTACAATCAAATATAGTAATAGATATGCTACTGTGCTAGAAAAATGACTAATTCAAATCTGAATACTACCCATATCTTACCAGTCACATTAAAGTTAACAGACCAAAGGAACAAGAAACAAATCATCCAAAGTAAATAAATCAAGGTTCAGAAAAATATTGCCATCCCAGAGAGCTACATAAATTTTATATGTAAGGTAGCTGATTAGAATCAACTAACAGAGGTTTTGTTTCTTGTGGTACTAGGGCTGAAGCCAGGGCTTTTCCACTTCACTACATCCCCAGACCTTTTCTGCATTTTTCATTCTGAGACACATTCTATAAATTAAGTTGTTCTGATGGGGCTTGAACTTGTGATCTTCCTGCCTCAACCTTCCACAGTTATCAGAATTATCAGTGTATCCCACCCACAACCACTCAGAATGGGCAGATTTTTAAAAATTTTTCTTACCTCTTATCCAAGGTTAGGTCAATTAATCCTTTCAACTTATACTCTAAGTCTTCTTGAGTTCCTTCCTCATCAAGGACCTCTGGTCCTATAAACATAGGAAAGGAAAAAACAGAGACTAAATGTGTGGCACATGCAGTATGCAGAGGTCTCACTCAGCACTCAGAGTCTTCCCAGCAGCCAAGCATCCGATATTTGACATCAGGGTGAACTGAAGCGTGGGCACTTTGCCACAAGTAAGTGGGGTTTGGGACACAGTTTGGGTGCTCAGTCTCTTGCAAGGAGATAGATTATAGACTATCTAATCACTGCTTTAGATAGAAGACTTCCCCTTTTCAGGTAAAGCTGTAAGCTGAGATTTAAAACATACCATCCTCAGCAAAGCTGGAGGGATCGCTGTAGCCACTGCAATGGCTCATTGTCTCGATGGATGCGTCTTCATCACTAAAGGGTTGGATATTTCGATGCTGGCCACCTAGAGGTGCAGAGGGAAAGCGACACAGGATTTTGTTGCTATGTACACAAACATTTCACTTAAGAAATTTTAGCTTCAACTCATTTACTTTTTTAAAAAGGTGACGATATCCCACAAGTACATACTTAAATATTCCTAAAGTCAATTCACTTAATCTAATCTACATTTCAGAGCACCAATTACAAAACCTGATAGGATGGAAACATTACTTCCAAACTGTAATCTTAAATCATAAAGCATAATGAAATATTTTGAGAAAGAGTATTCTGCCACAGATCATGGTAAGGAGGAAGACCGAAACAAGTCTTCTCAAGGTAATGACTGGGCTTAGTAAATCTTAACCACTGCCTATGTGTTCAGGTACATTTTATATCACAAAGAACTAAAGACACACACCTATGTTAAGGAATGATAGTTTTAAAGAAAAAAGGCTTAAAATTAAAGTTTTGGTTATCTGACCTTTAAAAGAAAGGTTCCAGGATATCTAAGACTTTAAAAATATCAATGCTATTTAAAAAAAAAAAAACAAAACTGCTCTTGTGGAACTAGAATATTTCTTCTCAACTTCATTAACTTAAGGAATAAATGCATAACTATCCTTTTTATATTAGTAAAAAAACTACCCAGTCATGAGTTCCACTGTGCACTGAGTTAAAATGAATCCCATATGCTGCCCAAAGTGACCTTGAAGGGAGATGGCTCAGTAGAATAAGCGCTTCCCTAAAAGCTCAAGGGTCTGAGTTCAATCCCCCCTTCTGCCAAAAAAAAAAAAAAAAAGAGAGAGAAAGTAAAAAAAAAAAAAAAGTTAGCGGGGCTGGGGAGATGGCTCAGTGGAATAAGTGCTTCCCTGGCAAGCACAAGGGCCTGAGTTCAATCCCCGGTTCCACCAAAAAAAAAAAACAACCAAAAAAAAAAACCCAAAAAACAAAGTGACCTTGAACCAACTGATTTACCTCTGAACCCCAACCTCTAGTCTCCACAGACTCCCAACTATCCTTACTAGGTCTCTATGTCCAAGTTGTGTTTACTACCTGACTGCTTCAATCCTCCAATCCAGCCTGTTACAGCTGGATTATTTTTCTTTAAAATAGGGCTTTTTTTTTTAATCAAAATGGATTTAGCAGATTTTTTTTAAATTAACATAGCAAACAGCCTTCAAATTTGCTAGTTCCCTGCTAAAGTAGCAAAAGTAGTAAAGCACAAAGAATATGCAATGAGGCCAAGGCACTAAAACATCTTAATCACAATGCTTAGGGTAGAAATAAAGACCCATGACATCACATCTATTTCTGAATGTTTTCATGACTCCAAGTCATGCAAGCTGTGGTCATATGATTACTATTCTCACACTTGCTCAGAAATCAATTTACATTTTTTATATAGTCAGCCTATTACTGTATTACTGTGCAGCTCTACTCAGCTTCCTTCTCTTAAGGAATCATTTTCAATGGTTTCTTTCCAAGATTATTAAAGTTTTTCCTTTTTTTTTAATAAAGGAGAAACCTTGGTAGGAATGCCTGCTATCCAGGGCACACCTTTGATCCTAAGTAACTTTAATAACATGGCATTAAAGTCCTGTTTTGCTAGAGGGCTTATGTTCCAGATTGTTTCTCTCTTCAAGTCACAGCAGGTGCTATGACAAGAATGCACACTTATACAAAAGGACAATTTTCTTAGCTTCCTAGAACTCCCCATTAACTTAAAGAGTCTAAACAGAAAGTCCACTAAAGTGATAAAGTCTATTATTTCTTTGGTTATACATTAAGAAACCACATTTCTTTTCGATGTCACTTAATAAGGGCTTGCCTGGCAAGCACAAGAGCCTGAGTTCAATCCCGGGTTCCGCCAACAAAAAAGAAAAAAAAAAAGAAAAGAAAAAAGTCCAACCTCATTCCCAGAACTTTTTCTTTCACCCATTTGGAAGAGGTAACCACAGTTTACAAGCTACAATGTAAGCTTCCAAAAATGATCAAAGCATGCACAGTTGTGTAAACCAATCAAATAAATATTTACTTTCCATTTGCATATATATATATATATTTGTATATGCTGAAATGCGGTGTTTAAATGTATCTTTTAAATGTATTTTAAAAATAATTTAAAAGGCAGCAAAAAGGCAGATGATAGGTCATAAATAAGTTTTGATACAAAATTTCAAAATCAATTTCCCCACTAGAGCACTTGGAGAACAAACTTTTGTGATTTAGAGACCATTATTTATATTTCCATTTTCAAAACAACTACCTTGCTGCTTCCCCATTATTTTCATTTCATAAACAAAAAAACTGAAGCATAAAAATCACAGTATCACAAAAAAACTGAAGCATAAAAATTACAGTATCATTTTTCTAAACAGAATTCAACATATATTTCTGATAAGGAAAAGCAGAACTAAGAAATGTCCTCAATTGACCTGGGCAAACAGATGTCATAAACTACAGATTTCACATACTTGAAAGAATAAATTTCATGAACTGGGAAAACATTCCGTCATAATAAAGGTTATCAAAAAGACAAATTTTACTTATAACTGAATGCTATTATGCTTAATACATGAGCACAAGTTTTGAGGTGCTATAAATCCTGCGAGAAAGTTAAATGCCTGTTTCTAATCACCTTGAACAAGATGCAGAAACTGGTGTATTTACTTTTCTAAAGAGCAGCAAGATAACATTCTGAGGATTAGAGTGGCAGCGGGGTGGACAAATAGCTAATCTGTAACACTAACCTGAAGTCCTAGTATCTCTCGTCCGACCAACATTCTGCTCAACAATCTCAAAACAATTACTAAACGAGCTGACTATACCCAGTTTAATGCTAATCGGCGTGCATCTAGTGTGGTGTCTCCAAGAAGGGACTTTGCGGTTGGAGTCATTTTCTTGATTTTTTGGTTACTAACTACAAACCCATATTCAGTTAAACACGTATCCATCCAGAAAAAGCTCTTTTCTACTTTGCTGTGCGGGTACAAACCCCTAAACTTCCAGCCAATTGCAACGTGGGCTCCTTACCACTCCTGCCTACCCTTGAAGACCTACAGAAGGCAACACAAAGGACACCAAGCCTTCGGCGTTGGGCGCAGGTCTCCAGGAGAAGTAGGCAGTGGGGCTGGGGGATCGGGGTTTCCATAGGTACCAGCTGAGGATCGGACAGTACAGAGTGGGGCGGTGGCCTTCGCCTGCAATGCTATCGCCCAAGAAGCTCGACTAGCTGGACAGGCGGGACAAGCAAGCAGACGGCGGGACGAAAGCCACTCGCGCGTCTCTGCGCCAACCCAACACTTTGGTGCAAAGCCCAGTCTGCGTGACGCCAGAGCCGTCTGGGACGGCCGGAGGTACTGGCACTCCACGAACTCCATATTGGAGCCGGAGGTCACAAGCGACGCGTGACAGCCAGGTTACCACCGGAGCTCGGCCCCACCCTGAGCCTGGGTCAGCAGGCCGCAGCCTCCGGGGACAGCTCTTTTCCCGCCCAGCTCCAGGACAACGGGATCCAGGCACTCCCAAATCCCCCACCCACTCGTCCCCGCCCTGCGGCCCGCGCCCACGAGGGGTAGGCATGCCAGATCCGACTCGCGTGAGGACGGGCGCCAGGCATGCCGGGAATTGTAGTCCGCTGCTGCGCCACGCGGCCCGGAAGCGCACTCATCTGAGGCGAAGCAAACTACAGCTCCCGGCTCGCCCCCGCGGAATCCCGGTCGGCAACCCGGCGCCGGCGACTGGGATGCCCTTACCTGCTGTCGCCGCCGTCGCCGCGGCTGCCCCAGAGCCGCCGCCACTACTACTGCCGCCGCGGTGGGGAGTGTTCCGCTTTTTATTCTTCGGCATCGTGGGACGCCCGGTGCCGTCTAAACTGGAGCTCAGTGAAGATCAGCCGATGGAGCTGCACTTTCTACTCGTGCGTCTGTGCGTCGGGCGGCTGAGAGGCGAGTCTTCGGCTAACAACAGAGGCGAAAAGCGACGGGGGTATGAGCGAGCAGTGGCAGCAGCAGAAATCCCCGTGAAGAGCTGTGATCGGAAACGATACATGTTTCTCTCTAGCGCGGGAGCTAAGGCGGGGCGGGAGAGACTGCGACGCCTTAAGAAGCCAGACAGCTGCCTGGCGTCACCAGTTGAGGGCGTGGCTAGAGTGTTCAATAGCCAATCGCTGAAGATCTCCCCATCGGCGTCCACTAGGGCGGCACCTGGATCCTGACTCCCAATCCCATACTGCAAATCTGCATTCCATACCCGGGCCGCAGTTTTCGAGGGGTGCACTGGATCTTGGGCAATGTAGTAGACCAGGGGGCGGAGTCTGACCGCACCCCACCCCCTTGTTTTCCCAACGGCCTTGCTTCCTACAAGATGTGCGAGTTGTGACCCCGCCTCTGCCCAGCGCTGGGCCACGCGGCCGGAACGCAGGACTAGAACAGGTTCCAGCCCGGCTGCGCAGGCCCCGCGGCGCCTTTTCCCAGCGGCTCTGCCTTGGCGTGTCTCGCCTCTGCCGAGCGCGCCGTACCCTACTTGGGAACTTCAGTGACTGCGGTTGTGGAATCCGTGTAGTGATCGTCAGCACCCATCGTCCAAACGTGGTTCGGGGCACTGTTGCCCACAGTCCCCCCCAAAAGTGTGCTTTCTCATCTTCAGCTGTGTCGTTTGTGTCTGCTCCACCTCTAGACCAGAGAACACCCGGCACATCTTGTACCCAAGGTTGTCCTTGACAACCCCAACTGGATGAGATAGAGTTTCTGAGAATTTGACAGCTGGCTGAACCAACATCAGCGTGTTTTGTTTTGTTTCTCAAGGTGCTTCTGGATTGCTTGTCTTCATTGTTTCATTTGTCCTGTATTTGGGGCCTGTAATTAGGTCCACATTTTATGCTTATGACCGACCAAGCTCCCTGACTCACCCTGGGTAGGTGACTCAGTCTCTACCTCACCTCTCACCTGCGCTCCATTCTTTGATTTTGCCATTTCCCTTTGACTATCGCACTTGAGAACAGCGCTTCCCTCTTCCCCTGTGTGCCCTCATGGTATCATCCCTCCATGTGTTCACATCCCAGCCCTCAATTTCACACATGGTTCCTCTTTCCTGAGTTCCCTCAAAGCTGAAATTCACAGACTGTTCACCAGTCTCAAAAGGGCCTGACTTTTTTTGCTCATCTTTCCTGCCCAGTAATACTACGAGATTCACTCCTGTATCCTCTTTTTGTTGTCCTCTGCTTTAGTGTTTGCTACAAAAATTCCGGTGGCTCCCAGGTACTAACATATCAAATGCCAACCCCAATGGCTTGACCTTGTCCCCTTTCTGGTCTCTTCTGCCACTGTTTCCCACGTTCTTAGCTCTGCGCTTTGCTTCCAGTGCTCAGCTCTGTTCCCACCACTCACAAGTCCCTGAGCGCAGTTTCATGTCCTTGTGATGCCGGCCCTTCCATCTTCACCCCGAGAAACTGCCTCCATCTTTTCTGATTCTAGCTCAGACACTCCACCTTCTGAAAGCCTCCTGCCAGAGTCCTTTCTCCCAACTCTGCCGATTTTTTCACTGATATCTCACAGGCCTGCCCTTCAAAGGGCCACATTTCTCAGTTGCTTTCACTTTGTTTAATCCTGAAGCAGCAAATAAACTGCACAGAGCCTCATAGGATGCTCATTGGAGGACATGCAGAATCAGCACATGATGTCCATCAGGCAGTCGTGTTTACTGTCTAAGTCCCAGCACCTAAGCCTGATCTCTGGCTTCTAATCCTTAAAATCTTCCCTTTGCCTTTATTTGGGGAAGGTGCTTTATTTCTGCGTCTTTACAGGTCCACTCAGAGGCTGTTCAGAGTCTACCACATCGTGTATGTAATAGTTTTGCATTTATTTTTGAACATATGGCATCTCATGCCATCATTACCTTTCTCAAAACAAGAATCTTGCTTTCATTAGCTCTGTATATATCTCATGGAACATAAAGAACTATTGTATTTTTAATTATAGGCAGTATACACTAAAGAACAATTTCTAAAATAATAATTTACAAAACAATTGACTTTTTTTTTTGTGGAACCAGGGATTGAACTCAGGCTCTTGTGCTTGCCGGGGAAGCACTTATTCCACTGAGCCATCTCCCCAGCCCCCACAATTGATAAAAAAAAACAAAAAAAAAACTGTATTTGTTTGATACAGGTTCTCACTACACAGCTCAGACTCATAGTAATTCTCCTGTTTCAGCCTCCCCAGTAGTAGGATTACAAGCGTGTGTCACCATGCCTGGTCTTGGTGACCTGCTCAGTGCACACTGGGCAAGGCCAGCATGGCATGTGGTACCCAGGATCGAGCTTGGGTCCTTCAGCTTGCCTAAGCTAACACTTAGACCACTCTGCCACCCCAATTAATTTTTTTGAGCCAAAGTAAAAAAGTAAAACTATCATTACATATCTGGAGTATAAATTTCAGTATAATGAATTATGAGACACTTTGATACAATCACCTTATTATAGTTTTATATCTATAGATTGCCTCCAGATCAGTACAAATACCAAAGACTTAGACATCTGCCTCATGTGATGGTGGTTTTCCATTAACATGTTGTTTTATGCCACCTTTAAAGGAATTAGACTCAGACTCCAAACGTTGAGTCAAATAATTACAACTGCAGAAAGAAAGAGGAAGCACAACAGGAAACAAGACAAAAATGGCTTTGTCCTGGGCCGGCTTTGCCTCCTCCCAGAGGCAAAGCGTGTGTCACCATGCTTCTACCTCCCTCCGTTGGCTGAGACCAGTTCACTTGATGATCTCTGGCCAAGGCGGCTAGAAGGCAGGAGAACATAGTTGGGCTCCTTGGCAATCAAATCTGGGGTTCTGTTCCAAAGAATGAAAGGGAAATCATGGCTATAAGGGAGACAACCAGCAATGTCTGCCTCTGCAGCTGACAGGACATTTGTTACCAACTTGATATCCTGTGCTACCTCTTACCTCTTAGTATTCTATATAATGTTGAAAAAGTGTTGCATTAATTAGAATTTGGGGATACCCTTAAGCTGCCACGAGACCTTTCATTCAAAAGCAAGTGGCCACACATATTCAAACCTTCCTTAAAGGCATATAGCTAAAATCTTTCCTTTGAATGTTTTCATTCAGGACCACCTTGCATTTCTATGCATAGCATTATTTTTTTTTGTTTTTTGCACCAGGGGTTGAACTCAGGACCTTATGTTTGCCAGACAGGCACTATGCTGTGGAGCTATATCACTGGCCCTATGCAAAGTATGAAGCAGAATGCATCTCTCCCCAGTCCTTCCTCCATGTAGGAATTGTCAGAATCTGGTTCACACTTATGTCTCCCAAATCACT